>JBBPLD010000056.1:0-115993 GCA_038089555.1 Chalciporus chontae | reverse complement strand
AACACCTATTGGATTTTCAAACAAACAATCATTAGAATTTGTTCATAAAGAATGGAAGAAGTAATGCTAGGTATACAATACTCACAGATGGTCTAAAAGAAAAAAATTGTTTGGATGATAATGATGGAATGATGGAGTAAACAACACAAGAGAATGGGCATCAATCTGAATTGCTTTATTATATGTTTGGTTGTTTGGTTGTATTTGCAATTATTTGACAATGTTTGAATAGTTATTAGCATCAAACAATAGTTATAAGTAAATTACTGTAAATTTCATTTATATGTGTAAACATCATGACACAAAGCCTGAAATTGAAACAACTTTCCAAGCCCAAGCATGGTAAAGTGTAGGCATGATTAGAACAACAAATGCAGTTGTTTGTATTCTAATTTTTTTTAAACTAAATGTGGCTGTACTTTAATGTGAGAGGCAATGCCAGGCACAGCTGATTAATGCTGAGTGATTTGTAAGTCACACTGACTCATTCTGGGTGAGCACTGTGGGAAAATGGTGGCACTTTGTAGTTGCAGATTTCCCACGAGTGTGTGAATGGTTGCCAGGTTGAAGGCTTGGTGTTGTCAGGCACACTTCTAGAAGATTACATATTAGCTAAGTCTGCATTGAGAGTTAACTAGGCAAGTTATATGTCAGATAACTGTCTAATTGATGTTGAACCCTCAGGAAAGAAGAATAGACAGCAAATTCATGCCCCGAGTTATTTAAAACCAGAGGCCCGTGAGATTATAATGCAAGGCAACTGCATGAGAGACTAATGAGTATAACATAGCCTGAGACCACTAAAAGTGAGAGAATGCTAGTATACTAAATGGTTGGATAGTGAGGGTAGTGAGAAACCTGCTAGCGAGATGGCAGAAGCAGGTTGAGTCAGCAAAATCCATACAGCACACAGCAAACAAAACACACCTAGCAAGATGGTGGGAGTAAGTCAAAAAGAGAGAATTATAGAGGTATCTCTCTTTGTAACTGTCACTCATTAGGTGGAGTTATTCAATTGCCAAGAGATAGAGTGCACAAGCCATGATGGATGGCTATCCTGAGCCACAAGTGGCTGAGCCAACTTGAAAGCTTCGAGGCATGTTCTTGTCAATTAGCTTAGTGTAAACAAAGCTTTAAACCCCCAAAAGTGAGTAAAGAAATATTCTATTGCTTGATATATGTGGTAATTCTGGAAAATTAAAGAAAACTTGTGTTAGTATAGTATATGTTCAGATCAGCATTTACACATATTTTAAATATATTTCACACCACTACTTTAGTTTAATTCATCTATTTAAGTGAAGTATATTTTATTTTACTAAGTTTAATGGATGACACATTTTTACAAGATGCAGCCACATCATGCACGTGACTACCATAACTCCTCTCTCAGAGAGGAGCTTTGGTCCCACTCATCTCTTGTTCTTTTCGTCGTTATCCAACCTGTCGACTTTGCACTACACTTGTTTTACAAACCATCTTTATGAGTTTTGACAATGAATCAAGCACAATGTTGAGACTCTCTGGACCCATAGAATCTAGATCATCCTTATCTGAACCTTCTACATCCCCTATCATCACTGAGAATGCTGGTGGATGAGTACCCAATAACAATCAACCAATCTATGAACAACCCTGTCTTGCAATACTCGATAACTTCTGTACTGGAAAAATCAACAAACAAGAAGCTTATGTTGGAGTCGCAATTTCAATCACAGAGGGGATCATCACCAACCAAGTTGAAGAAACACAGGTTTACAAAAGATATTTCGCCTTCATTGAACACATTGAGAATGAGTTGCGAGCAGTGGGCTCACAAACTCAATCAGATTCAACAAGGACTGTCGATTCAAAGGAGAGACTCACATTTGTAATGAACATGAAACAAATGAGAAAGGAAAAGCAAAAGAGATTGTTGATTCATTGCATAAGCGGCAAGGAGTTCAATTCAACCTTGACAATGAAACCTATTCCACTTCTGGCTCGTCTGAGGCCACAGATCATTCATCCAATGAATCATCCTCAGAGCTTGATTCAACGACTGTCTGAAGACCAAAGAAACAAGTCAAACTTGATTTCTCCTATCTCAGAAAGGTCACTACTTGAAGGGAAGTACATCAACTTGGACACAGTCCTCACCTATCACTACACAGCATCCTGTGACAAACAAACCGAACAAGTCGGTGAACTTGAATTCTCATTCACACTATCGAACTTTACTCGAACGGTTATCACTGGACTTGATTGGATCACCACTTGGGGACAAGCTGAACAAACCTACAACTTTGTGTTCCCCTTCCATAGTGCAAAAATGCAACAATACAGAGAGTTCATATCTCAGATGTTCACTCAGAACCACACTGAATTCCATGAAAATGTCATACAGTTTGACAGAGCTGTACAACAGAGAATCGGAAACTGGAATAACTTGCAGTTCACTGATTTCTTCAAATTCAGAGACCTTCATGCATCCCATTTCCTCCCTTCCAGGGCACAGTTCTCCTCCACTCGAACTACCCCCAAACCTCATTTTCGAACATCTACCAGATGCACTCAACGAGACAAACCATGTAGAAAATTCAATCAAGGGACTTGCAAACGATCAGGTAACTCTTGCAAATACAAACATACCTGTCTTAAATTCAGAAAAACACATCACCAGTCAGAATGTGGAAATTCCGCCTGAGAGTGTCGCAAAACCATTCGATAACCCATGTTATCATAGGCAGTGGCTTTGGCAGGTGCACTCAATTTGTTGTGATTCCCTCAGCCCTTGTGTACGTGAAACATTCTTTTCTGCTCCAGTTCCACAACCATCCATTTCAGAACATCAAAATGTAGCCGCAAACTCCACCCTTCTCTCCCATCCATACTTGTTCCATACTGTGACTTCTATCAACGTTGAGTGATTTGAAGACCTACTTGTTGCTCATCCAAACCAACCATACTGTTGAATGTAGCTAATACGCTTAGTTTAGTAAGTAATTACCACGCTACATGTACTTAACATAATTAATATTTTACTCGAACCACAATGTTCAACTGTTTAAGTCACTTCTAGGTAAGTTCACCAACAGTAGTTACTCTACATTTGAGTCCTTCCAACACATACGTCCATTCAAGTTCTGTTTGCTTTGCACTGTGTCATGGTTTCTGGCCTTGGGCAGACACTACAGTGTAAGGAGCACAAGTTCTTTGAGCTCATATATATACTCCATACCATTCCCAACGACCCCAACAAATCCCTTCGTCACACTCCACTTCATCTTCAGTCATCCTTCCTTCTTCCAATCATCAATGTTCCTACCCAAGCTGGTCCGATCATTGGGTACCGTACAACCCAAGTCCTATCATCATCGGGTTCGAGTCTTCAAGTTCCAGTTGTCCAAGATCAGTTGGTACATGTTTCTTTTGCTTCTGTTTCTCCTTGTCTCTCTACCTATGATGTGATACTTGTGACTGCGAGCTTTGATTGTATCGGACTATCGTTGGACTCTACGTATATTTACTTACCTTCATTTTGTACGTCTTGGGTTATACCTGAGCTATAAAAGCCTATACTCAGGCACCAATACATCACTTTTCCTTCCTCCACATCACGTCTAGAGTCTAAGAAATCGTCCGTCTGTCCAGTCATACTCGAAGTTTATGACTCATCCTACTCATTATCCACATTCCCTATCACTTTCCTACCTTCGGGTCAACCATCGGACTCCATAGGATTACTCGGGAAACTATCATTGCATGTCTTAAGGGATTCTTGGCCTATCTTCAACTCCCCATCACTTGTCTTCTTGACAGCATTCCTTTGGGACGAACTATTTGTTTCCTTCTTATCTTTCTTGAAGTCCTGCACCCCAGGGCTTCTATCATCTTTACAACATCATAGCAGTAGAATCAAGCACATTTTACTAGCAGGTCAAAAGTGCCAATATCACATGGTTGCAGATGATGAGTAATAATAATGTTTGTGAGCATAGTGTTGATCATTTTAACTGACAGTGTGCATGAATTATAACTATTGAAAGTCAAGATGATTGCCTAGGTTAAGTTACAATGTGCCTTCAATGTGTTAAGTGATGAACTAGGACTCGGATCTCCTTATTGTTGAACATTTTCTCCTCTGTGTTGTTGCATATGAATCCCTTAGCGGATGGTGAGAAGGGGCCTGGACTAGCTAGTTCCAGCCTCCCAGCACTGCATGGATGTAATCAAAAGCTGGTGAACTTCTGAAAGAGATTCCTCTGCTTGCATGGCCTCTGGAAGCATACCTTTAACAGTCCCTGCTGATCTTACCTGACTGACTGGAAGCCCCCTTTCCCCACTTGCCATAATTTCACTCATATGATACCAGCCACTTGATGGGTCATACACATAGTCACTGTCATTGCCTACTCCCTCTAAGTGTTATAGCTGTGAGCATTCCTAAACAGCCCTGAATGGGTGGTGGTTGGGATAGCAGTAAGCCCCCTGATGAGAGCTTTCACAGGCTCAAAACTGCTGCTCACTCACCCCCTTCCTTGCCTCTGTGCATATCATACATGACCACAATCTTTGGAGAGTAGTGTCTGACGGATGCAACATGTAGGATAGACAGCCCAGGTACCCTCACTGGCACACAGACTCAGATCCCCTACAATGTGTTGAAGTGCTTCTTTACAATTGTGAAATTGAATTGTCAAGCACATTTATAATCAAGTGGCAATAGTTACTTAAGGATACAATCAGAATTCCAATATATGAAGCAGTGAATTCACTTGTGTGTCTACACAGAACTTCAAACTTTCAGAGCAATGGTATATTTTGAGACTAGTAGTCCAATCATAGACCATGATTACTTAACACAGTTTCATAAGACCTTCTCTGTTGTATCATTAAGAAGATATAAGCCTGTATGAGCATTGAGTGGAGACTTTGTCTTACTATGGAGGCAATAATAGACAGTGTGATAAGATGAACAGTTGAGTTTATGACAGGCATGTGTGATCAATGTGTATTTGTCTCACAAATTCCTTGAATAACTTCAAGTTGTTGAATCTTGGTCTCCTTTGTTATGGCAGCATTGAGGTTCCACTAGTGTCAATATTGTACTGATTTGAGCAATACAGTTCAAAAACAATGTAGTATAGAGATGTAGATTGTGTATATAGATTGTGTAGGGATCAATGACACAATGTGAGGTTGTCAGCTTGAAAATACCATGCTCATGTCACACTTTCAGAGAGGCTGTAATAAGTGCATATTTCAATACAGTTGCAGCTCACTGAGAAGACAGGAAAGTTGTTAGATTGGATGATGTAGACTTTCAGAAGTTCTAGGATGTAATTTTCATACAGGCTGGATACTTTATTGTTGATGCAAAATTCACTGTGAAGGCCAGCTGAACTCAAAATCAGATCCAAATTTGGACACTGCAATTTTCTGACATTCACTCCCTAGTTCCAATTGTTGGGGCCCTTAATACTGTATTGCCTGCCTACAATCCTCTTTTTTTCCCAAAGGTCATTAATATTAGTGTTGTTGCATTCTGCATCTCTAGGTCATTTTTTCACAATCAGCCCAAGGAGCAACTAGAGATAGAATTTTCAATATGGACTTCCCTAGTTGGCTGTGTTTCTTCATTCATGGGGTCCTGATTTTCACTTTTTGACCAACTCATCAGTGTCTAAGTATTATAATACACAGTCTCAGAACATAATGAAGGGATTGCCACTAGTAATGAGAAGTCTTGGGGCACGAGGGTACCCATCCAAGACATTGTAGCCATAATAGTAAATGTGTGTTATAACAAGGCCCTCCGGGCAATCCTGGACCCGCCAATTGACAGCCTCGTGACCTTCCTTGCACGCATTGCCATGGGCGACCTCGGGTAAATAAAAATGCTTACTATAGTAATGTTTCTCCAATGTATTCCTGCAAGGATTTATGTGGCCATCTTCGATGCTATCTAGTTAACTGATAGGTGTACCTTACGAATTAGGCGCGGGCGCAATTATTCAGCATTGTACAATTTAAGGTGAGCTAAAGACTGTGTCGCGATGCTATGTGCAATACAACACGGTAAGACTGTTCTTCATGATGTAATCTGTAAGGTAGTACACCACAGCATCACCGACAAGACGGAAAACAAGCTCCGAGCACAAGGGCTGGCAACCACCCACGCGAGGCAAACACGCTCGCAAAACTCAAAGCGAAGACGATCCCGACAAGTAATTGTACAGACATAGTTTTTCAAAGCATTGATTATCTGCTCCTTCCGAGGTCTCGCCAACAGACGTACGTGATGGCACTTGGCAATAGCAGCCAATCGAGCGATACTAACACCCGAAAAATGATCGAGGAGAAAGGCAACACCAGGAAATAGCACAATCATAAGGGGGCCGGTGGGCCATCTCCACAATATGGGTACCTCTGCCTCGATGATGCCAATGAACAGATGAACTCGAAGTTCTGCAACAACCGACGAATGGAGACATGCCCCGACGACGAATCAACGTCAACGTCATCAACCTCAGTAACCTCCCAGAATGCACGAACGTCCATGTTAACAACCAAAGAAGGTGATGAGTGATAACAGTGAAGATAAGAAAAGAGAACAGATTCAGTAGACTATCTCATAATGCATACTACTATGCATTATGAGAAAGCCAATAAACTGAATTGCTCACTTAAAAAAGTGTAGCAAAATCCTAATATGCATATGAGAATTTTCATGCATTATGAGATAGTCTACTGTATGAGCAACCAAATGTATCATGTGCATGCTCTTTGACAGATGTCATCCCACGGTTACTTTCACACACATTAATGATCTGCAAACCTGGACCCTTCGGTTCCAGGAACATGTTACTCATATAAGTAGCACTGTTCTGCATATGCATTCTGGATTGATGGCCTGGTCTAGCATGGGCTTTTTATTTTGGTAATTAAAAATTCAATTCCCACCTAAAATACTTATTTAAACTTAACATTGCTTGAGTATCTTATAGCACTCCAGGGTTGTTGCCCCTTGAACCAGCCCAAAGATACTCAACCTTAAACAAGACTATATTTCTCCTATCAAACCTCCGAACAGAATAGCATCAAAACTCATCAATTTGACATACTCATCCTATAAGAGATATCAAATAAATAAAGAATACTTCATAAAATAAAATTGAACTTTGATACATACCTTCATAACCTCAGGACATTTCTCTGCTAATTGCATAGCAATCTCTTTCAGCCTTTGCTCCAAAACATATATACTGGCCTTTGAAATATTGTTCCAACCTTCACACCTTTCAGCATCAAGACACCCAACCCAACATCGTCCAAGGGCATCTACAATTGTTGTCGCCCACCTCTTCATTCTTGGGGTGCATGTACAGAGTAGGATGGACATGCTGGCTAATGATGCAAGTTGAAGTGCAACCTCAGTTGTGGGAGTCGTTATGACAGACCCAGGTTGGTCAGCACTCGGGGCACTTGCCTCTCCTGGAGGGTCCTTTCCCACTTGAACAACACTGGAAAGAGGTAATGTAAGCCATTCAGCTAAGACTGGGATGACACCCTTGAGAAAACGAGTGCCTCCAACCCCGAGTGCCGACAAAACAGATGGCAAGGATTGCGCTGCTGCAATGAGGGTCGGGTTCAAATTCTGCCTCTGTGGGACCGGAATTTGCCCGAGATCTTCTCCAGATTGTCCTGAATCGGGTGCATTGTGCCCCGGGTCGGCGAAAGGATCAGGATCAGGACCTGCTGACGTAGAGGGAGGCGGGAGATATATGGGAGAATACATTATCACCGTGCCGAGCAATGAGGTAGAAAGCAGTGTGGAAAGACGGGAGAAGCGGGTAGACAATGACTGCGACTGGTCGACACGGTGCGAGTGGGACAAAGATGCAGACGGAGTGGTGAGGTCAATGAGCCGAAGGGTAGTCGAAACGGCTAGATGTATGAAGTCCGGTGTCGACTTGTCTCCGAGGTGTGACAGCGAATTCGTTAAGGACTACGAGTTTCATCAGATCAGCCTGAGTACACGACAATGAATGTTGCTGTCAATTACGCACATTGAACAACAACGCATCTACGCCGGTCCGAATGAGTAACTCGGGGGGCACGCGATTTAGCATCTCGGAGAGCAGCCGGGCACCAAGGAACTTGTACGGTACTTGGTAATCGTCCAAGAAAGTCATGACCGGGGGAAGGAAAAGTGGCCATGTTGTTTCGTACGCCGAAGACTTACGATCCAGTCAACAATGATTAAATATAAAACCTCGGAGATACCTCAGAATTGTGGAGACACCAACGTATGACCTCATCTAGGCCAGGATGTTCTTTCCATGGTTGTTCGATGTAGGTGTCCTGTGTATCTGCTGGTCGAGGAAGGATCCGTGCTGTGGAGGCGTGGAGGCGGGGATGGGGTGTTGCAGCAAAGAGAGGTTTGACGACATACGTCAGGATGTGCGTGATTAGTTGGCGTGAAGGAGGGACTGTTGCAAGACGAGCTGTCGGGAAAATTAGCAAGGATATTCCTTGACAAATAGGACGGTGTACCGGACGCGATTTCGCGTGTCGATGTGGACGACCATGGGGCAATCGCTGTCAACGGTGCGAGAACGCGAACGACATCAGCTTGTTCTGGGATCGATAGTGCCGAGACATCGAACGAGTCCAATCGACCGAGCAAAGTCTCCACATTTGATTTCCATTTGGTGTCTGTTACGCTGTCGTGGGCAAATGCAGCGGGGACGACGAGCGAGTCGACGAGGAGGGTCAGTTTGATTGGAGTCGACATTGTCGACAGGGACAACCACCCGATCGCAGTCAATCACAGTGTTTGACCGCAACCAACGATCATGAACGCGTCTCTTCTCAGTACGCCCATTCGTCCAACTCCATCTCTTGTCACTCATGTGCTATTCGCTCACTGACAGACCCTTTTATTATCACACATCCGACGTCCGTACAGACATCCCTCGTATCGGGTGCTTCGTTTGCACGCTTCGACCCTTCTGGAAAGCTTCTTGCAGCGGCGCGTAATGACGGAGCAGCTATTATATGGGACCTCGATACTAGGGCCACAGTTAGATGGTGTGAGGGTCATGTAAAGGCTGTTACTGCCGTAGAGTGCGTCCACCCTGGTTTGTAGCCCGTGCACGTAACCCTCACCGTCGTAGCTGGTCACGCAACTCTCGATACCTCCTCACTGCGTCTAAAGACTGGAACGTTATCATCTGGGATCTCGCGTCACCTTACGATCCTCCTCACAGACATGCGACCATTCGATTCGACGCCCCAGTGGTCACAGCGAGCTTTCACCCAAGAAACAGGTGAGCAGAGCTGGCTATACGGAACACGGTAACTCTTCCTCACCGACACCACAGCCGGATCATTCTCGCCCTCCTCAGCACAGGCGAGGCATACATCGTTGATTTACGCACATCCCATCGCGGTCGGTTTGAACTCTGTGAAGAGGACGAAAACGAAAGGGCTCGGTACGTAGCGCCATTTGCACCCCGCAGGTACACACTTGAACCTTTTGCGCACTTTCTCCTATTCTTTTACGTGCTATCAGGGCCATAATGACCACCGCCCGATTCGATCCGACAGGTCGGCATGTCTTTGTCGGCACTTCTGCAGGCAGTGTATGTGTATTCAACGTCCGAACGAAAGGTGTAAGTGGTCGGATATTATTTATGTTGGATGGGACCCGGATCTACCTATTTACACTATATTACCCCGAGCTTGAGTCAACGCCAAAAGCAGAGCAGTACGTAGCTGATGCCTTTTCTCCCAGCTTGTTGCGAGACATCGTATCTCGGGAGCCGGGGTCATTAAGAGCCTCGAGTTCGCCAAGGGAGGTCGGTAAGTGCTGCCATACTTGGATTCCACTGAATGCATCCCTTACCCCTTATTTTGAGACGGCTCGCAACGAACTCCTCGGATAGGACCATTCGACAATTCATATTGCCTAATTATCCTTCTCCACCATCCGCCTACTCGAAAGATGGTGCTTCATCGTTCACTCCTCCGATTGAAGGGCGGAATGCGAGCTCTACATCCAACGGCGTTGCTGCTCCCGAAAACATTTCAGGGTCCTTGAATACATACCAGATACTAGAGACAGAATTGGAGCCCACCCACAAGTTCAACGACCCGATCTCGAAAGTCGCATGGCACTCCATGTCATACAGTCCCGATGGGGAATGGTTAGCCGGAGGTAAGTGTTCAGGACCCTTTCATTGGTTGTACTCCATTCATCTCGCCGCCTTCTCTTCTCGCGGATTACGTTCGTCATTCGCCCCTCTGGACGTCTCGTCACGTAGGTGCGGCGGATCCGGCGACGCATAAAATATATATCTGGGATATCTCCAATGATGGCCAGTTCGCCAGTGCGTTGGATGGAGGGAGAGAACCCTTGGTAGACGTCCACGTATGTTCATCGCCTTCAATCTCATAACTATGGCACGAAATTCATGTCCACTTAACAGTGGCACCCATCAGCACCTCGCCTTGCTTCGACGACGAATCAAGGCACTATCCTCATCTGGCATTGCCCCTCTCCCGAACGATGGGGCGCATTCGCAGGGGGGTTCGAGGAAGCTGATGAGAATGCGTGGTATGAGGAGCGAGAGTCAGAATTCGACTTGGTTAGCTCTCCGCATGGCTTCACTCGATCACATTTAACACCGAGATTTCCAACAGGAAGATGAAACTGAGCTTGCACTCCGCCAGAAGCTCCAGGAGGACGAAGCTGTGGATATTATGGGTGGAATTGAGGAAGGCGACCTCCCTGGCCTTCCGCTACCTGGATCAAAAGCATTGTCCAATCTGCAACATTCTACAGCAGGGCCAACAAGCAATGGAGTCGAAGGGGGTCGAAGTACCGGGGACCAAGATTTTGATTGGGCAGATGATGAGATGGACGATGATTGCAAGGGATGGCGGATGAAGATACTCATGGTTGAAGGGGAGGACGGATTTTAGGCAAAGTTTTACATACCAATAATTTGCGTACCTATTTTATGTGACCCAGAGTGTATGTTCTGATCTGTAGCTGTCATCAACGTTGTGTCTATTCGGCTCTGGTATGTACAATCCATACTCCTAGGGGTGGCCCAAACACTTCTGAGTTGAGGTATTCCTAATTCGCAGCTTCTTCCATCTGACGTCTCCATCGCTGTTGAATCTCCACTGTCTCTCTGAAGATCTTGTACTTCGCGTCAAAGAGCTTCTTAACCTTCGGAGGCGGGGCTGGAGCTACTTGCGTTCCTGGGAGCGTCATCTCGACCTACAGGCAAGATTTGAGGGTACTTTAATTTTTTAGATGAAAAGTGAGACTCACCATAATCTTCCACATGTGCTCGGAGGCTGTTACTTTCTCCGCAGCAATCCTTGCGAGCATCGCCGCACCGAGGACAACGGCTTCAGAGTGGGAAGCAGGGAGAACGACTGGAATCCCGCAAACGTCCGCAAAGAGTTGCATAAGGACAGCATTACGCGCCTGCCCTCCAGAGAGGTAGAGGGAAGTGATGTCATGTCCGGCGGTATTCATGCATTCGATGATGTGGCGAGTTTGCAAAGCGATGGCTTCGAGGGTCAGATAGTATTTCTTCGCTAGATCGGCTATGGAGGCATCCTGGAACAGTGAGGACAAGATGCTCAAGCTTTCGGAGAGGAACAAAACATACGAGTTCGAGTCCAATAATCGCCCCCCGCATACGAGGATCAGCGATTGGCGACCTGTTTCCTAGACAGGATTGAGCAAGGAATGGTCGGTGTAAAAGAACACCTACCATGGAAGTCGGGATAGAAATGGATGTCCTTTGTAAGTTCCGTGAGCGATTCGGCGTGGTTATCCCGGCGTAATCTCTCGAGCACATCGAGAAGAACTATGGCGAGAACGATGTCAGTATAATCAACACCCACGAAATGGCATTAGACGGCTGACTGGCTGACCTTGGTGGATATTTTTCTGTTCCTGCTTGGCCCGCTCTTGAAGCTCAGGATAGGCTATATGTGTGGTGATTACGAAGTCAATGAGTTGACCAGTTGAAGATTGACCGCCTTCGTTCATCCACCATCCAGGGAAAGCCGCATCCTGGGTCATGCAATCCAATTCAGGGAGCTGGCGCACAGAATGACACCTCTCACCCTGTATGGGCCCCAAACACCGTTTACAAATACACCTTCCTTGCTCTGAAAAAGGTATCAGCGCACATACGGTGGATGTCTACACTGTACTTACTTGCACGAGGTGGCACGTACTTGTCCCCGCGACAGCAGCAAGTCGATGACGTGACTCGTCAAGGGTAGGAGCCGCCGAAAGGCGTCCGTTTTCAGTGTACCGGGCCCCGACAGTCCCCATCCAACCCGCGTACCTGCCCGAGAGGATTAGTGTCTCAGACAAGCTGGGGATCTTCATGGTCAAAGCTCACGCATCAATGAGACCGCTACCAACCGCTGTCCCCGTCAGAAGACCAAGGTCTTTTGCAGCCTGCTCTGCAAGGCCTTGGCCGATTGGTGTTCCAGCGGGTTTGACGTGACCTTTGGCGGCCCCCATCTGCCTCCACTCACCCCCGTCGATAAGCTCGGCGAGGCCAATCTTGGTAAAGAAGTCTTCCTGCCAACCTTTGTCAGGAACAAAGGAACACTTGCACGTCGTGGAGCAGAATGACCGCGTATTGTCCCCGGTACACTTGTAAGTGAAGTAATCCGGAAGGTCGAAAAACTGACAGCGAGAGAAGTGGGCCGGATCCATGTATTTCTTTAACCAGAGGATCTTCGGGACCTCCATTTCTAGCTATGGCCGGATATGATCATCAACATCATCGGATACAGGGGCGAGGTGCAAACTTGGGACGTACACTCATAGTTCCACCAACATAATTGAGAACGATAGATCCAGTCGAGTTGATGAGTTCGGCCTCCTTCTCAGCTCGATGGTCCGCCCACAGGATGATGTTCCTTTCGCCAATGGAGCCGATGTCCGTCCCCCTCGTCACGGTGACCGGGTTTCCTTCGAAATCGCTGACGGCGAGTGAGCACGTCGCATCGAATCCTAGACCCTTGACTAGGCTTTTGTCTACACCTGACTTCGTTAGGACGTTCTTGACGGCGACGCAGATTTGGGTCCAGATATTAGTGGTTGATTGCTCAAAGATACGGTGATCGTTCTCATCGCGCCAGGTTTTCGTGTCTTGGGTGTCGGAAGCTGCGATGCGACCATTGGAATCAACGAGACACGCTCTGGCAGAGCCTGTCCCGATGTCCACGCCAATGTAGTAGTAGTGCTTCTCAGTGCTCATGGTGGTGGTAGATCCGAAGGAGGAAAGTCGTGCACGGGATGGTTACTCCACACCTTGCGAGATCAGCTGGGAAATCGAACATTATGTCTGCGTCTCTCGCAGAGCTGGTATACGGCCATTTTCGATACAAAGGGTTGAAATTTTGAACGTAGGGAGGTAACCGAGTTTCCTAGGGATCTCATCTCCGACGCGCGACTTGACCAAGAACCACTGCCATCCGAACCAGCGTCCAACATGTCCTCAACAAATACAACGCGCCCAATCGTCTTCATGGACATAAAGATTGGAGAGACACCTGCAGGACGCATCAAGATGGAACTCTTCAGCGACATCGTTCCAAAGTACGTCACGCTGCAATCCCACAGTTAGCCGTGCCACTTACAGGAGGATCAGGACAGCAGAGAACTTCAGACAGCTCTGCACTGGTGAATGCAGGTGGGTTGAATCTTGCACGTACCCAGCACCTTCTCTAACCATGTCAAGGACGTGATAGACGGAATGCTCGTCCACAAGGCTACAAGAATGCAACGTTCCATAGGTGTGTATGCTTGCGCGTTTCATGCCGGAATTCTCAAATTCTAATACGTCTTATGGTGACTGTAGAGTGTATGGCTCATATGTTATATCGAATCTTCTCGAGCACTGACCTCCATCAGTGTGCCCAACTTCATGTGTCAAGGTACGCCTTCGATATGTTTATTCCCCATCACACCTCATTTGTTTCCTCAACAGGTGGTGATTTCATAAATGCCGATGGCACTGGCGCCTTCTCGATTTATGGGAAGAACTTTCCCGTTAGTCGCAACTCATATTGTGTAAACCAACCCGTGCTAATATGTCGAATAGGACGAGAATTTCCAGGAGAAGCATACCGGTCCAGGTCTTCTGTCCATGGTACGGCGATTTTCTTTCTATTTCCTGTACGAAGTTAACGTCCTCAAGGCCAACTCCGGTCCGAACACAAACGGCTGTCAGTTCTTCATAACTACAGACAAATGTGACTTCCTTGATGGGAAGCACGTCGTATTCGGTCGGGTAATTGACGGCATGCTTACCCTTCGGAAGATCGAAAACGTGCCCACTGGTCAAAATAACAGGCCCAAGCTGGTCGTCAAAATAACGGGTGAGCTTGAAACCGACATGAAATGGAGAGATGTATATTGACTGCTGTCTTACAGAATGTGGTGAGATGTGAGATAGAGGCAAGGCAAGGGCACGTTTTGGTCCGTAATACGGTGCACAAGCTAGTTACATGAGATCCCTGTAATTCTAACGATAAAACACGAAGTCGGATGTGCAGGTGCAAGTGCATAAAGAAACCGAGCCGCATAGTTTATACAACTCTGACCCCAAACCCAATGTCTACCAATGAGGAATAACTAGTGACCGAGACCTTTAAGCTACCGTTCTACCCCAAAACTCTACCGAAAAGCAACGAAAGCTATTTCCCAAAAGAACCCTGAATTCTAAGAGCTAACCCTCACTGGCGAAAGCAGGGCTATATTTTACAAGACCGACCATAGCTTAATCGGGGCGCCGTGCGCCTTTGGGGACGAGCGCCCAGAGACCTGTCATGAGAGCCAAGATGCCCACCAACCTATCCGGACATTAAATGCCAGACCTAACGATATCTTGTGTCACTTACACGGGTTGAAGCGTTGCAATCCCAGCTTTTGAGGCGACAGCCCCCGCTACAAAGGGGACAAGCGCAGAACCTGCCTGACCCGATCCCGCAATCCAGCCGATGGCACCAGTTAGCAGCCAGCGAGGAAGCACTCGGCCACAATGATTCATAGCGATAGGATATATTGGTCCCAACAACACCCCGATAATCGCGACCGCGACCGCATCACCGACAAGGGATGGCGCAAACCATATGACAAACTCAAGGCTATCGAAAACGTCAGCGAGATTATTGTAAGATGCGACAAGGAACCACGCACGCAATGGCACCTATAGAGTATATGAACAGTGCCAGGCGCTCGCCGACCTGTGAACGTCAGGTTGTGTTCGGAAAGAGTGACTGTGGAGTCTGACCATCTCATTAAACCATAGTAGCGTAACGCGACCGATCATCAATCCTGTTTCCTCTACGTAAGGTCAACTCACGGCAAACGGCAGCCGACTCACCTGCGAAAAATCCTGTGGAGATGTAGCCTGCTGATGAGCCACCGCCCCTAACGTCTATGATGTAAGTGACAATCCATCCTGGATGAGGTACGGTGAATAAAAGATGTTTGATGGACACGGAGTGATCAGATATTTACCCCCCATTGTGACTTCAACTCCAACGTAAAACAAAATGAAGGATGCGAGAAGATGTACGTCCTTGCGCGTCAATATCTGCCGGAAATGACTATGTTCGCTGGTGCTGGTATGTGGCTCCGAGAATACTCCGATTTGGGCAAGACATTCTAAAACCGAACGAATGAGTGCTGCCTTCGCAGAAGACACTATTTAACAAAGCACGGACCTTCCTGTCTCTTCAATCGGAAAACAAGAAGTAGAGCCACCGTGTTGACCAATGCTAAACCCAATGACGTGAGATAATGGAAGGACCAGCGTTTCAGCTGGGAGAACTGTGTAGCCACAAGTGGTGAGGAGAGCGCGCCGGCACCTGATGGCTGTCAACCATCCGTCGGAACAATGCACCAGCCAACACACCATAGACTAGGGAAAGTGGGTCAGCACGGTATTTTCAGATGTCATTTGACTTACCGGCCATAAAAATACTCATTTTTATTTCAGGTTTTTCCTTGAAGGAAGCTACATAACCTACTGATTGAGCGTTCTGAACGTATTTGCGGCATCAGCACAGTGCCAGTGCTCTAAGAAGATCCTCACCTGCAAAGCCAAACCAATGCCGTTGACGAAGTTTGCGAATACGAACGCAGGAAAAGGAGGCGCAGAGGATTCTATGGAATAGGCGATGACTTGACACAAAGAACCTGGGCGGTGTTAGAAGAAAGATGAAACTCTTCGCCCCGAATCACGCACCCAAGACCATGACCTAAAATATTCGCATTATGAGCAGCTCGAGGGGAACACATACCACCTTACCTTGCCAAATCCTATCCGTTCAGTCAGGAAGACGTTTGATATAGCCCCTGTGACGAATCCCTGAAGCATTCTTCGACTTATTCGACTTTTCTGCGGCTGTAGGAGACACGACGTACCACAGCGGCGAACACGAATATCAAAGAAACTATCGCATATCCCACCTTTGCACCGCGTCAGCGATGGTCGGTGATTTGATGAGACCAGCATACCCCATACACCCGCTGAACCCGCGGCAACAGGGGTCCGTTGGAACCATCGTTCCATCCTTCAAGGTAAATGAACCAACAGAGAGACAGGAATTGTAGGCGTTCTTGAGACTTGAACGTCTTCGCTTTAGTTAGAGAGGGAGCTTGGACGTCGGTGAGTGAACTGTTGGCGGCTGTCACAAGGCTCAGCTCGATATCCCCAGAGTCGCCGAGCACGGAAGGCCGGGAAGAAGTACATCTAGTTGCATTAGAACTGAAAACGATCGAGCTGTCCTCGATAGCCAGTGTAGCATCTGCTTTGACGACTGGAACTTGGGGAACTGTGTCCATGGAACCGGGCTTGGGAAAGACACTGTTCGACCAGCCGACCAAGAGTCAAAAAGACTGATTTATCAAGAGTCATCGATCTTTTTTGAATCAGTTGTCGGCCCGATTGGCTGGGCACCGGGCTAAACATACCACGGATTATGCGTGTGATAGTTCGAGACGTAGGCGGAACATAGTCACGCCATTCAATCATCTCGTCGAAATCGTTAACGCGTCGGCCAATAGGTAATCCAAAATGAAAAGAAGTATAAAGCACCCAATTAACGCACGGATGATCTCAGATCGCCGTGGTTCCTAGCCTTCTCACAAGTCTCAGGGTGTAGTATCACTAATCGAAGATGGACGTTACATTGTGCAAGGGCATTCATAATCGGAGGAGCACTCCGACATTAAGGTGAGCAGTCTCACACTGTTCACAGCAGAGCTTGATGCTGTTCAATATGTGGTCACATCATGGGTTGAATGCCAGTCAGAAGCATGATTTTGGTTGCAGTAGGTGAAGTACATGGGCTTATGGCGAGCATAGGAGGCAAAGGAAAGTGATCGGAGCTCTAGTCCGAGGCTGTCGTTAGACGGGCTAGAATGGGGTTAGATTTTCAGTAAGGGGCTGGCAACCATCAAGTACGACTGACTGTAGATGAGCTGCCCTGAGTGATGGACAATGCGCTTGATCTGGCCTTCGTCCTCCAAATGTCTGATGGCAATGCGTGCCAAGCTCCCATTGACCTTCAATCGTTCAATGAGGATGCTCTGGCTGATGAAACGCCATGTGGGCACTTCCTTCATGATACGGTCAAAGGTTGGTTTGTCGCAGATGACCGCGTGTTGGGCCTTGTCCTTAACCTTGCCCTTCGACCACTTCTTCTTCTTAGCAGCCTTTCCTCCGGATGATGGGGCAGGGGTTTTTGCCTTGGCCTGATGGAAAGTGTCAGCCCATGGGTGTTATCTAGGAGACCCTGAGTGCATCCAGCATACGACCGGTGAATTGGTTGTTGGGACGCATGCAGCACGGTTGATCGGATTCTCGGGGTGGAACTAGACTGCTCACCATATTGTCGAGGCCTCGTCGTCGTCGTCGATGTCGGTGGAGGTTTCTGCTTCTCCATGTTCGATCTGACGTATCGGCGAACACCGAAGTTCTAAGCTCCGTTTCAATTGACGATTATGTAATCGATGACATGTTGCCAGCAGGGTACACTGTACAAGGCGCGTCAAGAACAAGTTTGGGTCGAAGTTCGATGATTCCTTGGCTGCTACTCGCTTTACCGCTGCCGGCCCTCGCAGCATTGGACAAGACTCACGGTGTCTCACCAGCGCTTCAAGCCAAGTATTCTCCTTCCGCATCCGGGAGATGGACTTGTTTGGACGGCACAAAGGAAATTACCTGGAGTGCAGTGAACGACGACTACTGTGACTGTCAAGATGGCAGCGATGAGCCTGGTGAGTGGAGCTCATAAACTATCCTTGAAAATACCCGCTCATGAGGTCCAGGCACTGGCGCGTGTCCTGGAACCACGTTCTATTGTAAAAATATAGGGCACATTGGAGCGACAATCCCTAGTTCGCGAGTTCATGACGGTCTTTGTGGTAGGTAGTTTTTAGGGCATCAGACGGCCGTACTCTGACAGCGGGTTAGAACCCGAATGTTGCGACGGGTCGGACGAAGCCCTAGGGGTCTGTCAGAACACGTGTAAAGAGATTGGCGAGGCCCACCGCAAGAAGGTGGAGGCTGAGAATAAACTACGCAAGACGGTGCGTCCGAGGCTGCCCGGATACCAATGATTCCTCTTGTTCATGTCTCCTAGGGCTCGAAAATACGTGCCACGTATATTGCATACGCACACAAGGAGAAGAATCGCCTGGAGGTGCTCATAGCTGACCTAGAACGTGAAGTCGCGTCTAGAGAACAAGAAGTAGAAAGACTGAGAGGTCATGAGCACCACTCTACATATGGCGTAATGCTGACATCTACTCTTAGATATTGCTGAACGCACAGAGTCTATGTCTGCCGTTGAGCTGGAACGCAAACAGCAATCACGTAGGTGTGCTTTATCTCTTCTAATGTACCGGAACATTGATGTCACCCGCCTGCAGCTCTCTACCAGTCGCTCCTCACTCACTACACGGCATTGAGATCTCTGCAGAAGGAGCATAAGAAACATCTGGAAAATGAAAAGGCCCTTGGTGATATTCTTGACTCCTTGCGCACAGGGTACAACCCGAACTACCAAGACATGGCGGTTCTAGAGGCCGTGCGAGGATGGGAGTCACTCGCAGGGCTCGCCCACATTAACGATGTTCGCAAGGAGGATGGCGGTGAGGAGCCACAGGTTCAAACCTCCAAGGTCGAGGAAGAAGAGCAAGAAGAGGGTATCTGGAGTCCAGATCAGATTGAGAAGGAGCTTGATGGCCTGCTCAAGACTGATCACGTTTCCTTGCTCTTGGAGCACGACAGACTTGTTGGTCACGCCACTTCGCAATCTATTCGTGAGCCTGTGATTTTTTCAAGGTGATGCACCAGACTAATGAAGCTCATTGGCTTCAGTCTTTGACATAACTGCGTATCTCCCCGACGCGCTCATCCCAACATATGTCTCTCTTCGTGACACTGTCCTTTCCTTGTTGGGCGTCGGGAGTGGTGCATCTGATGCATCTGAAGGTAACGAGAGTATGTCCTTGAAGCAGCCCTACTCAATATTTTCCGCTCAGAATCTAACCGCTCCCGCCAAGCTCTCTCTGAGGCGGAGCACAGCCTCAAGGTGACACGTGACGAGAAACAAACGGCGCATGAAAACCTCTCGGACCTGTTTAACCCAGAAGGATTCGGTCCAGAAGGTGAATGGAAGAAGCTTGACGGGTTGTGCCTCGAGAAGAACATTGGAGAGTTCGTCGACTTGCGCGTCCCATATTGCAGTCACTGATGAACTATATTCTCGCAGTTACACCTACGAAGTATGCCTCTTTGATGAGGCGCGGCAAAAACCAAACAAGGGTGGATCGACCTTCAGCCTTGGGTAAGTCACAGGGTGGAATTCGCGTCTTTCAACACGTATAAGCCTCATGCATCATCACCAGTAAATTCACCTCATGGAACCAACTTGCAAAACCGGGCGAGTTCGAATATTATACCAAACAACGTTACACGCAAGGCACGAAGTGCTGGAACGGTCCACAACGCAGCGTCGAGGTAGCTATTGTCAGGTCGTAATCTGCAGGCCTCCGCTGATTGCTCTCTACCTCTTTCAGCTCATCCTTTCGTGCGGTACGGAGAACGCGCTGCTAACTATTGCGGAGTTGGAAAAGTGCGAGTATCAAATTACAGGCACGACTCCTGCTTTGTGCCGTCCATTGGAGGAACAGAACCCGAGAGACGAACTATAGTCCACGGGATGTATTTATTTAGTGACCAAACTACATTGACACGTTTCGAGGTTTCTCAGCACGACGACCAACACAACCAGACAAAGTACTTATGAGAGCGAAGGGGCTGATTACGTACAGCTAGATCTGAAAACCCTTGGATTGGCCTTCAAGCATGCACTCTCTTGTGCTTCGATCACCCTGTGCCATACCGCACCGAGCACTCAACGGTAAGATTTGGTAGCGATGCTGAACTAAATGACTGGACCACACTCACTACGAGTCCCGCTGGTAGCCACGATATGCACCCGGTGCTCTTGGTGCCCGAGATCCTTCTGATCATCTTCAAGTTTATTACAGATGACTCAGGCAAGCCACTGGGCCAAACTCTCGCTGCTATTGCGAGGACTTCCCGCTCGTTTCAACGTCCTGCAGAGGAGATCATCTGGTCCAAGTTACCGAGCATCACTCCTCTCTACAACATTCTTCCTGCCCAAGTAAGAAGTAAAGTCTCTCGGGTTTGGACTTTCGTGAGTGTTTGGCGGCGACGACTTTACGAACTGATCTCACAACTTCGCATTGTATACACAGAACCGTCGTACGGTATCCGGCTCTGACTGGGCTCAGTTCATGGATCGCGCGAGTCGTATTCGCGTTCTTTCTCAGAAGACACTCTCCGGTCAACGTGAACCTGAACAGTGTTCGGCAGTCTTTCTAGCGATGGCATCTCAGCGAGGAAAGCCTCTCTTGCTCACCCCTAACCTTCGCAACCTGGAATGGCAAACAACCCACGGGTCCTTTTCTCTGGCCTTCAATCTTTTCGTCAGCCCTTCGTTGCTTTCTCTGGAGATTGATGCCAAGCTATTCATGGATGGAGTCATCCACGTGTCTCTTGGAGACACCTGCCCGAATCTCAAATACCTAAAAATAACGGGTAACGGCAGGTCGGTGGCCAACGCCATCTCAAGCGTGCTCTGCGGGTTTCGCTATCTGGAGACGGTTTCTTGCTCCACGCTAGATGATGAAGCGATGGTCCACCTTGCTGGACTCGAGAGCCTTTCTTATCTGGCAGTCGACATGCGGTGGTCGTCACTAAATTTGGACGCGCTTCGTGATGTATTACGTCCAGGAAGCTTCCGTAACCTGCAGACTCTGTGCTGGAAGGACTACGACATCACCTCGTTAGGGGACATGTTCCTCCTCCCCGACGTTTCCCTCTCAAAAGTTCACCTAGAGATCGAATCGTTCTGCACATCACAGTCCCTGCGCTTGTTTTTACAATCGTTTGCTGCCAAGTTTCCACACACTCGGGATTTCTCGCTCGTTCATGATACCGGGGCCGGCAAACGTTTCGGATTGCAAGCAGCCACGCCCGGACGCGAACACCTCCTGTATGCACATGATCTCGAGCCTCTCTTTACCCTGAAATACATTCGGACGCTCAACCTGAAGGATATCGGCTCTCTCCGCCTCGACGACGACCTCATGAAGACGATCGCCTCCGCTTGGCCAGACCTCGAGGAACTCACCCTTGGACCTGATCCACTGGCAGTCGACCACGCCTCGGTGACGTTCGACGGCTTGCTCTCTCTCCTCGAACGCTGTCCTCGGTTACGAGTCCTCGGGCCGTGCATCGACGCGGAGTGTATGCTGTCGTTCCGTGACACAGAGGTTTGTCAGTGCGAGGTACTGCATTTGCGGTTGGAGGGAAGTGTTCTTGAGTCGAGGCGAGGGGAGGTGGACGAGATGTTGAAGAGGGTGCTTCCGCGGTTGGTGACCGTCGAGGAGAGCGTGGGTGGGATCACGAGACGCGTGAGGGATTTGAAGGCAGAGGGGGCGAATTTGGACATGGCACGTACGAGGGG
This sequence comes from Chalciporus chontae, assembly GCA_038089555.1. Classification (NCBI taxonomy): domain Eukaryota; kingdom Fungi; phylum Basidiomycota; class Agaricomycetes; order Boletales; family Boletaceae; genus Chalciporus; species Chalciporus chontae. The sequence continues at coordinate 93,883 of JBBPLD010000056.1, read as the reverse complement.
CGGGAGGAAGAGAAGGACGAGGAAATCTTTTGAAAGTCAAGGCAATTAATGGATCGACCACAGGGTGTGGAAATGGACGCGTTCATTCGGATTGGCAGGGTCATAGTCTCAACTACCTATATCCAGCATTCGCTCATAGCACTGGTGCAGCTGTTCACTCATCATATACAGTACGTTCTTGTTACCCTAATTAATCTTCCAGTTCCCCGGAATTTACTTTGCAGTGGAAGTTCAGAGAGCGTCTAAATATGTTTCGATTCTGTCCTGCATACATATGCATACCATCAGGATTTAGGGAAAAGGTATAAATAATACTGTACGCTTTGTATATCACTTTAGTGGAGCCATAGCTGAGACATATGAGCAAAGACCGGAGGTATGTACGAGGATTAATTGGGCCTAAAAACGCATACGGTCGACGAGACTGAAACAAACCGAATATCAAAGAAAAATAAGCAGAGAAGACGGAGTAGTAGGCGCGCCAGTTCAGGAGAGAAAAACTCTAACCTCACTCACAGCCCTAGGGACTTGCCATTCCAACATCTTCACTGATTTGCCGTACGCGCCGTTGCGCTCTCAGCTCTGGCGTCGCGTCGCCTCTATCTCTATCCCTGTCATCCCGCTCTAAATCGTCATCTCGAATACCGTCTGCTCGAAATACACCCTCGCCTTGTGGCTCCTCCACGTCGCCACAGCACGAGCTACCCGAGTTTGGTGGTCGTATCGTTGGTTCGTCGTCCGTCGTATCACCACCTTCGGTCTCGGGCTCGGTTTCAGTAGATGTTTCGCTCAGGATACTACTCGCATCGTCATCGCGCGGGCATGTCGCACGCATATTTGGTGTCCGGTCTGGCGCAACCGAACCGCCATAGGCGTCAATGGCACCCATTGCGAGTGTGGGGCTTGTTGAGGACGACGGCGATAGCGGCGATCGGAATTGTGTTGAAGGGGTGCGTGGTGATGAATTGGACGGGATGGCAGAACTTTGTGGCGAGGATGATGGGGAAGGTGGATGAGATTGTGATTGGGAGAAGAGGACGAGCTGTTCAGCATATCGTTGCATTTCTTCTGGCGATATCACCAGTGAGAAATTATTGAGAAGAAGGAACTGTAGCTCTAATTGGTTGAGCTCAGCTTGAGGTAGGCCGCCGACCTAGACGCCATTCGTAAATAAATTCGTTTCGCGGGAAAACTTAGCAACCGATGATATGCGAACCAAAGAAAAAAAGACCAACCTTGGCGTATCGCGAATTAGTGTAAAATACATCGCTGAAGAATTTGCTGGCCACAGTGACGCCTGCGATGACAAGACGATGGACGTTGTACGAGTCGATTACAAAAGTGCGTCCGATAGCCTCCGATGCGAGACGAGACATGCGGTCGAAATAGACGAGCAAGGCGAGAAAGACTTCGTTTGTCGTCGGACAATATTTAAGTATCCGGAGGAGATATGCCTCTAGGGAGATGGTAGGGATATTACGGGCATGGAAAGTGAGGGTGGAAGCAGGATTGGCGAGAGCGGCGCGAGATGCGGAGGTAAGGGAACGCCAAAAGGGTGCCCTGGAGGGATCGTCTGATGGAGTAGGTTGGGAGGGATTTGAGAGGGTATGTGCTGCCGAGTCTGTCGACGAGAGGGCATCGTTGGTCCGTGCGATCTGTGTGAGCAGTGAAGCAAGCAACTTGAGAAGCTCTGTCGGGACATAGGAATGGATGTCGACGGATGGAGGGGTGTTTGTTTGGAGAGGGGGATTGGGGATATGTATGGGAGGGTTATCTCGGAGTGTGGAGGGAAGGGAGAAATTGGAGGGGTTAGACTGGAAATGTTGTGGCACTACATTGGGCTGGAGAGAGGGAGCTTCGTAGGCCACGACTGAGGAGGCCGAAGAGGAGATTGATGAGGAGTAATGTGATGGGTGATGAGCAGAAGAGGCAAAAGTTTGCTGTATTGGGGGTTTTCTGTGATTTTGCCTGGGACGTGCAGAGGATGAGGAAGGAGCAGAAATTGGGAGAACAGATAAAGATGAAATGTTTCTGTCGATTGATCTATGTTCTGTCGAGTGCAGCGGATTAACGAGCGCGAGCATGATGGGTCAACGACACTCCGACCAGTCCACCTTGGCGAAAACAAATCTCACAAACACCGTGAGAATAATCTTGGGAATAAACGTGACTGTAACGCGATCGTCACGCTCAATGACCTCAACGTTCGCGGATCCCGTACTATTAGTATGGCCACCACGTTCACGTCCCTTTCCTGATACCAAAGAATTGCATTCCACGGACGATCGGCTCTTTGACTGATCCGGTGACGTTGGCCGGCGGATGTGAACGTTTGTCGATCTCACTTATTAGACCATTCAAGCAATCCAGAGAGTTGCATAATTTTAAATATGAATCCGCTATCTACGTGGATCCAGCAAGATTCGGACATCAAAATAAATTTCCCCTCCGTCAGATTTTCGGTCCCTCTTTTTTGGCAGCTGCCTGGTTGCAACTTGCTGTGTGGATGCTGATGACAGTGTGCGCTCGGTTTCAGTCTCGGGTACAAATGAACGCTGCCAGGCACGAGAGGAATTGAAGATAACCTTGCAATGTGATCACACCCTCTCAGGAACAACTACCTTCACCTCTCTTATCTCTGAGGGAAAGGGATCCACATCCAGAACAAGAAGTCGTATGGCACTCATCGTACCCACAACTCGTTTCAAATGTCAAAGTTAACAAAATCCGCCGTGATGACGAAACCAGTGAAAGAAAAAATGTCTGATTCAGATTGCGCTCTCCAGCAAACTCGGCTCCCGATACTCAATAGGATCGGGTTGAATGGTCTCATGTAGCTCAAGTCTTGAGAGTTGCCTGACAAACCGCGTCGGAAGGGTGGCAGTGTAGTGTGACCACGAAAAGTGGTTTACGTCAATCAGGTGGTCACTTTGAATGAGGATCGCAACGGTGCCAGTGGTGGGATTTATGGAATGGGACAGCTGGTAATTGTATTTACATACATCAAATGTCCAATGGGGACAGTGGGGTCGGCTGAGGAAGCGATAACCCGCGTCACCAAGCAAGAGTCTCGAGTGGTTCCAACTTCCGAGCGCATACATCGGAAAAGTCAATCGACGAATGGGTCTGGTGATGGAGACACACGCCTGATGCTTGTAGCGAGGCAGCGGAGGGAGAGCGATGGGGCTGAGAGAATTGAGACAGGGCGATCGAACCCGGGAATGATTCGGCTTCGATTCCGCGTTTTATACACATCCGAAAAGCGGTCGACACATATCAAAATATCCGGCACAAGGGGTATAAAGGGTGGGATCCGCAGGAGACTGAATCAAACGATGATTTTCCCTCGGTGCAAGTTCGATGCAAGTGCCCTCTAACGACCAGAAGGACGTGTACGATGTCGAGTGCGACGGCGAGGAGGCATACTGCGAAAAGAGGCACAAAAGTCACACGGGGTCGTTTTCGTTGACTGGGCGGCAGCAACGTTTTTGATATGCACGCCGATTTTGAGCTGGGATTTTATAACGACAAATAACTTGCTGCTAACTCGGCAGTACACTCCTCAAACACAGTAGAGAAGACTTCATCCCTCCTCGTCCCCCCTTCCGACACCGGAACATCCCCCAGTACACCTCCATTTCGTGCGCTTCCTTGGCTCTTTCACGCTCTTTGTGTCGCCTCTTTCGCCCCCTTCTAGGGACATGATCCATCTCGATCGGAGTCACCATGAACTTGACCAATCCCAAAAGCCAAATCTAATCTTGTCCCGCGATCACGACTCCAACCACTTCGACTGGGACGACCTCTCCCACGACGTCGACAATCCCGCCTTCTTCCACGACGACCTGCACGACCTGCACAACCAAGTCCTCTCGGAACATCCCATCCCGTCCCATGACTTACATCTAACAAACGACGTCATCCAATCCTCCCCGCCTCCCCATCAGGACTTGCACGACGACAAGAGCTCTTCCCTCTCCCCCGCTCCAGAGTCCGGTTCACCCCCACCGGATTCAAACATCTCTCCTCAACCTCCCCAGCAGTCCCACGACCCTCTTCCAGCGCCAGACAAGCAAGAACCAGATGTTGCTGCAGAGAACGTTCTCACTCCTCTCACAGAGCTCTCTCCCGGTCCAGACCTTGATGATGCTCCCGAAGACGTCAAACAGGACCAAGACGAGTCTAAAGCCGATCCTAAGTCACAATCAAGCTCGAATGCGGTCAAGGAGGACAATGTCCACGACAAACGTCGCGACCACCCTCCACCAACTGTTCATATAAACGGCGTCGCCTCACCTTCACCCTCGGGCAACAGGTCCACATCTAGGCAGCCTTCCGCATGGCATGGCCAGTCTTCCGATGTCCGACTCAACGGTACTGCTGCTGTTGCCGGTCCATCCCATTCAAGGGCCTCCTCGGGTGAATTTTTGGTCCCTTCTCTTCCCACCAGCGTGTCTGCCCCGACGACGGGCCATTCTTCCAACGATTCAAAGGTGGTTAGGATTTTGGAGGTCAACGCTGAATTGTTCAAGTGCGTCTTACCTGCGTCATTTTTACCCACCTTCATCCATACCTGTGCCTACTCAACAGGATCACCTTGGAGTTCCAAGTTCATGGTATTCCCATATCAGATTCACGGTTTCAACAGTCTGTTACTGTCCATTAGACGCGTTATCCCCATTTCTTACATTCATCCAGATATGCGTCGCGACTTCAAGTGAATTTAACTTGGTTGGCTGCAGCCGCTGATCAACGGCATAACGTACGCGCTCCTTCTACTACAACGCGCATATAGTCTTCTGACGACAATGTCTAGCAACCCCACATCACGCTACCGATTATGGAACCTCCCCCAGCCGTCGAATTCGCTTCCATGACCCGAATACAACAACTATACTCCGGCTTGCCCACTATATTTGCAAAGGACATTGCACGGAGACAGTTTCTCAATGCTGCACAACACGGTTCTCCAACCGCTCCCTCAGCAGCCCCCAACGGTGCCTTAAAGCGTACACGACCAGACGAACCTCCAGACCTTGCAAGCAAGCGACGTGACATTGGTGAAAACAAGATACAGGTGACGCAGGCCTCTACGGTACCGATCGCTGCCACTTCATCACATCCAAATCCCCCGACAACCTTCCATGCTTCACATCCATCCAATATGTCCATGTCAAGTGCCTCAGGCATGCCGCAGAGCCCACGTATATCAAGCCCTGCGATGCCCCCACCATCAGCAACCCCGTCATTACCCTTTGGCGCGACAGAAGCGTCGATCGCCGCTAGCTCACGTGCACGTGCGCGGGAACTTCAAATTCAGCAGGCAAGGGAGCAACAACTGCGGCAAGCTGCACAGATGCAACAGATGCAAGCTGGTCGGCACATGTCACCACCCTCAACTTCACCACAAGTACCACACGGCGTTGGACCTATGGCTGGAGGACAGCCGAACTCACTCAGTGGATATGGACCACAAACACAACAACTTATCTCGGTCTTGCAAAATCCTAACCACCCGCTGATGCAGTATATTCTTCAACAAATGCCTCAGTTTACCTCCCTCCCTCTGCCACAACAGATGCAGAAGCTACATATGTTCCAGGTACTCGAAATCTTTCGACTCTCATCACTCGTTCAAATGTTAACTGATTGTATTTGCAGAATATGCTCGCGCAGCAACGACAACAGCAACAACAGCAACAACAGCTCCAAAACCCGCAGACGGCTACACCGCAACGCAATCCCCAGATGGCTGGCATGTCGTCCAATGCTGGTATGACGGCGATGGCTAACGGGGCAATGAGCACTGGTGGTGGTCCAAGCCCAGTGTCCCCCCTTGCTCAACAGTCACCGGTCATGTCGCAACAGCAACAGATGTCCTCCCAATCTGTTCAAAATGGCATGTTCCCCTTCAACCAGCCCCATGCCCACCCAGGGATAGATCCGCGCGTCGCAGCCTCGACGTTCCCTCCGCAAATGACAGGAGTGCCGAGTAACATGAACATGAATCAACAACGCCAACTCATGCTCATCCAGCAGATGCGGAATGCTAACGGAGCTATGAACGCGGTGCCCAATATGATGAATCCACAGCAGCAGCAAGCGTACGCGATGGCGCAGCGTATGGCTCAGGCGGGGCCGTCGCAACCTGGTGGTGTAGGTGGTTCCTCGATGTCGGCACCGACAGGTGACCAGTTCCCCGCTCTGCGGTCCAACTCGACAATTCCTGGCATCGCGCGAAGCGCACGTTCACCTTCGGATGGCGTTCATTCACCGATGACACCTCGCGCGCCATCGAGACTGTCTCAGCAGTCGCAGTTACAACAGAGCGATTACCCACAGGCGATGATGCAACATTCGCATGGTGTCATGCCTCAAAATACGGGACCATTCAATCCTCAAGTCCAAAATTCCAACTGGCCGCAGAGTGGCCAACAGCCGATGCAACAACAGATGGGCATGGTTGGTGGGCAGATGAATGGGTACTCGATGACCTCACCAAGTAGCGCTGGTGGTGGATTCTTTCGGACGACGCCATCACCTTCGAGCCAAAGCTGGCCGCAACATCAGCAGGGTATGACGGGAAGCTACCCGTATGGGCAACCGATGGGCCAACAGCACGCGGCACCGGACCAGACTCGTCTGTCACACATGGCCGGCATGCCCATGCCTCAAAATATGAGCCCACTCGTGGATAGTCCGAGTGGTGCTCCTGGGGAGTATGACATATTTAACTACACGTAACGGTCCATGATGTTTCTCCCTTTGGATGCGGATGCTTCTGTTGTTTCTCTCCCGACCTGCTTTGTCGTTTCCTAATGATCATCATCGCCTGGTGAAGTTTATCTTATACAGTCCGCTCCCCGCTATCTACTTTTCTTCTCTTTTCGTTCCGTGTGTCATTGTTTGGGGCGTTTGTGCTGGGGCTCGATTTGTTGAATTTGGATGTTTCTGCGTGACTACGCGTCGAGCTTTCAGTTTCATACGTTCACGACACACATCGACTTTGACGGTATTTCGCTTTCGCTTTATCTGATCTGTTATGAGGTAGTTTTATCTGTATGCTGTAGAAAGAATTCTATTGGAAACATCGTCGTCGTCAATGGTTGAAACTAACCGAAGTCGCCCGAGGCACTTTATAATAAGCACACGTCACTGAGTCGCCTACTGTGGTAACGCCATTCATTCGCCATGGTGTTTACGAAACTTTCAGCACAGGAGAAAGAGGCGTTCTTTGGGCTGTTAGACGAGTAAGGGCCACTCCGTTATCTCTCACTCACCCCGAGCAGTCACGCCACTGAGTCTCAGTGACTGAGACGTCTTGGCCCTGATCGACGCGGCTGCACCTTTCCTGAATCGCGATTGATTTGCTGGCTCAAGCGAGTTTGGCGTTCTGAATCTGATATTTGTTTGTTTGCTTCATCTACAACAGGTACTTCCAGTCCAGACCTGAGATATTCGGGCATGATGGTGATCAGGAAGGTCACGATGCGGGCCCGATGATATCGACGACTGCTGCTGCGTCCATTGCACAGCGAGCGATGTCGGCGAATAACAACGGGAAATCGAATAATCCGTATGTTGCGAACATGGTGCGTAGCTCGATGTGTGTGTAGTCTTGCTATTCGAGAATTACTTGGAAGGAAACGAAGCGTTCATCTTTTCTTCCTTTTCCCTCCTGAAAAAAAAGTTCTTCGATGATCGCCCCATGTGTGTGTATTCATTGCAGTACATGTGCTGACCCGAACTCCCCCTTTAAATGTAGGTATCAAACACAGATCTTCATAACACAGTAGGCCGCGTCGCCGCTGCATCTTTCGCATTCGCCAACAATAACCCACAATCATCGACCTCGAAACCCGACCCTCCCTTCCCACCAAGCCGCGTCGCACACCGTGCTTCCCAGGAACAAGCAGCGATACCCGGAGCGGAGGTAGATAAACTCGTGACGATGAAGGTGAGTCCGTCCGTGTCTTTGTATACCTACTTTTCTTTCCCTTGAGCTCCCGCCCCTCCTTCCTTCACGCGCTAACACGGACACGAACCGAACAGACCAGCATCTTTGGCTCGCTTAAGAAACCCCAGTCGGCGGGAACAATCATCCCTCCCGCCTTCACAGCTCCAAAGACCACTTTCGGACCTCCCCCCGTTCGACGTACGACATCAGACAATAACAACTCAGCGACGAACAGTGGCCCCGCATCGCCTGTACCGTCCCTCCCAAGGCGTGCGGTCGTACCTCAACCTGAACCGGAAGAGCCACAGGGAGAGTGGGCAGAGGTGTTGTATGATTATAAGAGTGAGGATTCGGGGGATTTGGCGATCGAAGCTGGGACGAGGGTGTTGGTCACTGCCAAGTCTTCGGATGATTGGTATGTTCATTGTTCGAACGGGAGGAGTTGGGAACGTCGTTGATGAAATACGTCTCTTTTAGGTGGACTGGTCAGATAGACGGACAGGGAAAGGAGGGGCTCTTCCCGGCGTCTTATGTCCAACTTTTATAACTGTTTTTTTGATCTTGGGCTCTACTGACGACAAACAACGGCTTACACTCAATCGGATAAGGCTCGCTCATGCTCGCCCTTCACATGTATAACGGCCTGGATACAACGGATGCATTGTAGTTGCACAGATGATCATTGAGCCAATCAAAACACAAGGGTATGATACATTGCCCAATACAGAACGAGAGTGGGAGATAGATCATGTATATGTATGCAACGATACGGCTACAGCGGTCTGGGTGTCCATGGGAAACGCACCACATCATGTATAGGAATACAAGCCAACAGAATGGTCGAGTCCATGAGTGTCCGCGGGCACATTGTGTGGTGTGAGGTTAGAAATGTGAGATGGAAAGGATCGCCCGATACAAGAAAGAGAGTGGATGTTTTGATAGGAGCAAAATCTTGGTGTCCGTTGTATGGTCGTCACCGCGTTGTACACCCAAAAATGAGTTCAGACATCGAGGAGATGTTGATTAACCGTCGCTCGGAAGATCGACGACCGCGAGTGAACCAACCGTCGGAGAGCGCCGCCGTGACCTGAAGGGTGGTGTTCAGGAGGCTCAATGATGGTCAAGGCAGGAGGCACGGCGCATGCTTTCGTCGCTTGAACGTCCTTGTCTTGAGTCTTCGTCGCTGCGATCCACATACGACTGAGGAAACCAGATGACGCGCTGATGCTTTCCTTGATCCGAGGGGAACCCATGTTGGCCTTGGTCGATGTCCCGTACACATACGAGGATACGCGCTTTCCGTGTGCTCCACCGTGACGATTGACTACTTTGATCGAATACCCTTCGAGGACAGTGGGGCTGCGATTCTCTTGACTCATCGGAGAAGAATGACCGATCGCCCTCGCGGTCGCTACAGAGTTGATAGACGAGGTATCGGAAGGTTTCCTGCCTTCCCGGCGTGTCTGAGCCGGAAGAGATACAAGCACGGATCGTTTCTTGGACACCACCCTTCTGTCGTCGACTTCGTCCTCAGGACTTGTGATTGAATCAGACGAAGAGCCCGAATCTTCGATCAAGGAGTCCATCTCAGAGTCCGTGGCACCCAATGTATCCGAGCTGTGGCTGCTCGACAAGGGGGATGGTGGCAAAGGTGGCACAGGCTGCCGGGTCGCAGCGTTGTGGAGTACACTCAAGCGGCTGCTAGATATTCGCTTAGCAAGACCGCGAACTGTTGACACGATGGAAGAACTGGCAGGGGCCGGCAGAGAAGGAACGACCGGAATGGGAGGGGGTTCTTCGGAGGGAGGGGTCGGCAGAGACTGTGCCTGTGCTCTCGCCCTTCCAGCCTTGACGACCTTTTCGAGAGCGATGATCCTAACGTCCTGAGGAGATGCCAGGGCATCTTGTCGGCCTGACATGAACGGTGCAAAGTGTTTGATGGCCTCGTTCTCGCCAAACCGAAGATCGTAGTCCAAGAGGAAGAGTAGCTGCTTTTCCATGAGGTTGACCTCGGCGAGATCGAAAAACGATGCGTAAGCAGACCAGTGCTTGTTTTTGGGGGAGGAGTCGTTAAGATATTTCGCAGCAACGATGAGAGTCGCCAAGAAGACTCTGTGCCGCGTGCAAGGCATTCCTGGTGGATTGATATCAGCATGGAGAACACGGAATGATTGAACTCACCCTTGGCCTTCTCCGGCAATTTAGAGCGGAGGCGATGAAGGTAAATGAGGGTGGCAAGCAAGGTGGGCACCTGCACGTTCGATTTTATGATAAGCTGCACGATGAAATCTTCGAGACTAGGAAGCGGAGGAAGGGGCGGAGAGGGTGAAGTAGCGTCCTGGGCGGGCTTCTCCGATGGCACGGCCTTGACAGGGGTATGGGGTGGGGTGGGCAACGGCGGGGGTCCCTCGGCGGGTTGTTGTTCTTCAACCATGATAACCTGCGCTGCCTGAAGAGCGATGTGATGGACCATATCCATTGAGACACGCTTGCGCATCAGATCAACGAAATCACGGTCGTGAAGAGAGGCGGTGATGAGGGAAGCGGGGTGACGACGGTCGACGGACATGATTGAAAGGGAGTGACTTGATAGAGATTGTCGCGGAATGCCCCTCAGAGGGGGATTCAGCCGTCTTGAGAAGAAATGAAGCAAAGGAGGTGATGAACGGGGTTGATTGCGGCACTGCCGATTTATATCTCGAACAGGACAAACAAGAAAATACAGCGCGACGCGACAAAGTCACGGGATTGGAAAATCAATGCAGATCGGGGCAACTCTCGAGGGATGGTGGTGGAGGGAAAGAAAGAAGGGGATTGACGACGCGGGGGAGACTGAGCCCGTCTTATAATCTGGGGACATTTCGATTCGGACTGTCGGTCTCGGACGGAGTGATCGAGACGCGTTGAATTAATCAACGTGTCAAGGTCAAACAGAACTCGCTCGTTCACACTTGTCTTCAGATGCTCTCCGTGTCAGATTGGCTCACCACCCTCTCGCTGGTGTTCGGTGGTTGCTGCAGGTGAGTTCTTGAGCCAGAATTAAGCTCGCGTTTGCTGAAGACCAACAGCAATGCAATCACCATGGAGCGGATCACGTCCGAGAACCCTCATTCAGGCATCCTCGCTACATTCTTCCAGTTCTTCATCGTATCCCTGTACGCACTCCCCGGCCAATTCTCATTCTCAGCCCCCGTCAAGACCGCCGCCGCGAATGGTTTCTCGAAAACCAACGGTGCTCATCACAAACCCCACTCGTCAACCACTCAAACGACATGGTTTCCCCGCTTGAGAAAGCGCAGAGTACCCCTCCTACCTTACTTCATCCAAGTCGCTCTCTTCTTCGTGCTTTCCACCCTCAACAATGCCGCATTCGCATATGACATACCCATGAGCGTACACATCATCTTCCGAAGCGGTGGTATGATCATCAACATGGCTCTCGGTTGGTTGATCGCAAAGAAACGGTGCGCATTCCGCCCATTCGCAGTTCTCGTCCCATATTCATAATTCATTCTCTAGATATACCCCGAGACAAGTCCTCTCCGTCTTCATAGTCACGATCGGCATCTTCCTCACCACCCTTTCTGCTTCGAAACCCAAGTCCCGATTCCCGAGCGCACAATCGACTTCCCTCGACGCCTCCCTCTACGCACAAGGCATATCCATCCTCAGTCTCGCCCTCCTTCTATCTGGCTTCCTCGGGCTCACTCAAGACTACGTCTTCGCGCAATACATCAAACCGTTCGAAGCCCAAGCCGCCTCTGACCCCCTCTCTCAACCATCCTGGCAAGAAAACATGTTCTACCTCCACTCTCTCGCCCTCCCTCTCTTTTACTTCTCCCGAGAGAGCATCACAACGGAACTCGTAAAGATGAGCGCCAGTCCGAGCGTTTCGCTCGCATCACTCCCGCCGCTCGTGGACGCTTACCTCCCGAAGAGTCTGGATAGTCTTGGGCTTGAGGTGGCGATCCCGTCCATGCTCGTCTATCTTTTCTTGAACACTGTGACACAGCTGTTCTGCGTCGTTGGCGTCAACAGACTCACGGGACGCGTATCCTCGCTATCAGTGACGCTCATATTGACCGTACGCAAAGCGGTATCGCTGCTTCTCAGCGTCGCAGTGTACGGTGGACAAGGGAGCTCTCGGATGTGGATTGGGGCAGCGTTGGTGTTCCTTGGGACGATTGGGTACTCGACTGGGAGTCGACCCAAGGAAGTCAAGGATAAAAAGGACTGACCTCGATGTCTTCAAGTTCTTTAGAGCTGTTCGAACATGCATGGGTCTTAGATTACATAGAGGGTTGGCGTGTGGATACGACGGTATTTGTGATAGACATAAAGTTACTACTGACATTATCGGAAGGAAGACACTACTTGTGTATAAGGATTGAAGTACACACGATGGACAAAGCAATACGCTGAAAAGAAGTCCTCTTGTCGATAGACCTTACGCCTCTTGACCAGTTGCAATATCCCACGTCTTCTTCATCAACGCAGCAGCAGGATCTACCGAGTCCTGGATCTTCGCAAAACCGACAGTGCCGAGCGTGGTCGCATAGTTGCGAAGGTACGGCGCGTACTGAAGACATTCGAGTCAGCCCCGTGTCGATGCCAAAAGAAAGGAGAGAAAAGGACAGACCATTCTGCAGAAATGTCTATACCATGCCCAAGTCTTCCAGGTTCTCCACTCGTCACTGGACCACATCGACCTTTTCTCCCATGCATCGTCTCCAATCACACTCTGTCCATACGGGTTCTGTGAAGGTACGAGACACGACACGAAGCCCTCGATCGTCCTCGCGAGCGCACCCTTTTGTTCGCGAGTAAGAGTTGTGAATGCTTTCATAGCGGTAATGAGCTGAGGGCTCTCCGCTGGGTCATCTGTGTAGCGAGTGTCCACTGGTCAGTCGACGTGTGAGCTGCGAGCAAAAGGATGCAAACCTTGTTTGATGGGTTTGTCATCGGCGGCATCCACCTCCATGCTCGCCACGTCCGCTCCTCCACTCGCCTTGACGCGCGCAATACTATCATCTTGCTCCTTCCTCAACGCCGCCACTTTCCTCCTCGCGACCGTCACTCTCCCATTCGCCTTATCCAACGCACCCTTGATCAAATCCCACTCAAACGCCCCAACACAAAGAGGACTACTCGCGCCAGCGTCAGTTCCATCCCCGATCTGGCTACCCGAGGCGTTTCCAATCACCCACGCGACGACGTCCGTGGGGTCGACAATCTGGTATTGCATCAGTTTGTCCAACACGATACCGACCATTTGGCGGTTCCGACTCCAGAATGTTAAAACGGCGTCGAGAATGTCTTTCTTGGCTTCGGTGGTGTCTCCACCACCTTGGGCGGGGCTAGGGTTGGCGAGGTTGCGGAGGAGGGGAAGGTAGCGCTCGATGGCGTTGAGTAAGTGGGAGAAGGAACGGGAGCCGATGGAGAGGAGGGATTGGACGGCTATGGAGCGGCACAGAGTGTCAACTGATGTGTGTGGGTGGGGTGCGGATGGGGTGGATTCGAGGGTTGTCCTGAGCGTATCCAGATGAGACAACACTTCCTCAGCGCGGGAGCGGCCGCGAAGGAGATCGAGGAGAGGCTGAGTGGCATCGTGGTAAGAGTTCGCTGCGGGAAGTGATTGAGGACATGGAAATGACTTTGATATGCGGAGAGAACTTACAAGGATCCTCATACTCGAAGTTGGGCCCCGGTGGCTGGTTGGGGATCACGCTCGGATCGGTTTGCATAGGTTCAGGGAGGGTTTTGAGAATCCGATCGTGATATGACAACCGTATCTCAAGCTCGACTGAGCGACGCATGAAGGCTCGTTTGGGATGATCCTCAGTTAGGGCAAGATCCGGAACCCTGTTCAGCAAGCATCGAACGTCAATACCGCAGTCCCGCTATACCAACCATAGCTCGGCTGAGATACTCACCATTCTTTCCACACCCACTGGAACCCAAAGTTACTCATGTGAACGGCAAACCACTCAGCGAACCGACGGGCGATCTCGGGGTCAAGTCCATCCCCAAGAGAAGCATATAGCTTTCGTATCGACTTGCCGACCGCAGGGCCGACCGTAGACGGAGAAAGTTTACACAACTCAGTTATGAGTGCAATGTAATAAATCGACTTGTGCGGTGACTCGGGAAGTAAGAACAGCGAGCCAAGGATGGACTGAAGGGTGGAGTAAACACCAGTCCGGACGATTAGAACGAAGTTTTACCTCGATTACGACACTCTCAAGTTGCCAAGTTTTAGCGTTTGGGTCTTCCTCAGTTGGTGGGGCTCCAGCCCTGGGTTTGAATGTCCCTGATGTGCACCACTTGGGGTACTCAAGGAGCAGTCTTGCACACTCCTTTCGGTTAACCTCAAAAGTGTCGACAATATCGCGAACGTTTGAACGGATGAGGAATCCAGAGATGCTGACAGACTCTGGAGTTATCTGGAGTAAATTTCAGCGTGAAGAACAAATGTCAGAGATGAGGGACTACAACGCACGGTGTTGTCAAAGAGGCGGAAGAAATATTCCGGCCATTCTTCTTTTTTCACTTGAGCATCTTCGCCCGCATCAGTCGCCAGGCCATCAAGCTCAATTACTTCGGGCGGCACAAGGATGGAGGGCAACTCGAAGGGTGAAGAGATAGTAGGGTCGAGGTCTGGGTACTCCAGATATGGCTGGGGGACGCTACTCCAAGTGTCCATAAAGTCTGACGCATCAAGTACTTTTAGAAGCGCTAGACCACTCTCAAGGAGCTGTGGCGCAGCACATCTGAGTCGATGAATAGAGAAAGATGAGTATATGCACACCTCATCTGCACTTTCGAGAAGCGCAGGATCGGAACATTGAAGAGATGTCATGGGCTGAACGAGAACCTTGGAGGAAACGACTGTGTCGTTGAAATTCCGGATCGCTTTGATGATTTCAGCGGTGTTTGGTGACGAACTCTTCTTGATGACGGGTCCGGCCTGAGAAACAAGGGGTTTGTGAGCATGAAACGCAAGACAAGAAGAGACGCACAATCAGCAATCCCTCTATGGCACACAAAGCAGCATTTTTGCCCCTTCCATATGACACGCCAAACTCGTCCAGGACAGCGGCGAATGATTGGAGAAGTGCGGACATAGACTCGGTAGAGATGACTTGCGCCACCATCAAATGTGCGAAGAAGTGCATCTATTACAGGGTTCAGTATGGACGACTAGTGTCAACGGATGAACATACGCAGAGACGAATTTCTCGCCATGCCAGCTTGTCGAGGTAGCCCTGGAATCCCTTCCAAAAGTCTTCCAGGACTTGTTTGCCAAGCGAAGGGGCGGAGGTGGACCCAGAAGCTGCCTCTGGCTGAGTCTCAGAGGGGGCTGGGTCATGCAGCAAACGGAGGAGGGCTGCATAATATGGGATTTTATACGGCTGCTCCGTAACGCTGCGTTCGGTTAGCATCAGACGGCACAGAGCTGAGAATATACATACGCCAAACGAATGCCTTCTGATACTGCTGAAACTGAGGTTGGGCCTTCCTGAATCTGTTTCGCAACGCGGGGAACTTCTTGAGCGGGATCCTAGCCCTCGCGTCAGCGCTACACGGTTAGTGCAGGGGAGTGCGACTCACGACTTCGCCCAACTTTATGATTGTAGTTTTGATGATCAGTTCTGGGGTGTCGAATTCTCTGCGACGGTCATGGTAATCATAGTCGTCTGTAATGCAGAGATATTCATTCGAACGGTATTTTTGGTGTCCGTTTCATAAGACCTCACCTCTCTCTCTGTTATGTCGGCGGCGGTGAGAGCCTCCTCCGCCTCCTCCTCCTCCTCCTCCTCCTCGGGGTGGTCTGTCGTAGCTCATTTTATTGTCGAGCAGATTCTTTTTTTCTCCTTTTCCTCTGCTGGACAAGCAATGAAACTTTGAATTCGAAAACCTAGTGTATTCGGCTGTCACGTGCTGCCATTTTCCGACCACGACCACCCACCTCCAAGTTTCAGTTTCAGAGTTTACCGGCAGCGACAGTCCAACGATTATCTGCTGCGAGACTGGGCAGGGTAGGTCATTCGTATCTTTCTATCAAAATCCCAACTTAATTGTCGTCCAGGCTTCATGCGAAACACATGCAATGGGTGTCGAGACTAGCTCGTAGCGCTCACAGTCGGGCAGGGTCTCCCCAGCTCCTGCTTTTCCATTCGGGTTCCGTGACTACAGCCCATACTCTGTTAATCTCACCTCAGTTTTCTCGCTCTATTTTCTCTTCCTCTTCTATTCGCTCACAACCGCAAGTATCGCTAAAGCATAGACCCTTTCAAGTGGACGGCTCTATCCCAGACGAACTTTCGCGTCCCCCACAACAGTCACCCCTCCCCCCAACCTCGCCTATTAATCCACCACATGATGCCTCGAAGGTCTCTCCGCCAGAACTACACCATCAATCCGAACCCTACTCTTCCCTTCCCTCTACCTCCCCCCTACAGTCATCCCTCCCTTCCGCACGTCTTACGATAGTTGCCGCCAACGCTGTTCGCCAAGCCTGTTGTACCGGCGCGTTCCGTGACGCATCCTACATCATCAACTCCCTTCAATCCTCCCAGCATGTGAACCCTCCGAAACTCGAACCCTTCCAACTCCCCTTCATGCCCGCTTTCGAGTTTGCGCCTATCACTTTCGACAAACCAATCTCTCCGAGACTCTCTGCTCATGTCATGTTGCATCACATGCTCCGCAACGAGTCCCCTCTCAAAGCGTACGAGACTGCGCAGGCTTTAATGAAACAGGGTATTCCGTTGCGGGAGGCAACTCTCATGAAAGTGACAGAGGCACTGTTGCAAGCTCCTCCGACCGTATTCAACGTGCTCAAGGAGAAAGGGTCCACCATGTTCCGCTCTGCCAATTTCCTCTCGAGAGATTTACCGATTGACCCGGACAAGGTCAAAGAGGATGGACCCCGCTTCGCGTTGATGCTTCTGCTCAGGGCTCGGGAGAATCGTCGCCAGTGTTCGGACCGTGCTTTCGAGGCTCTCGTCAATTTCTGCTTGTTACAAGGCGAGATCATCATGGGGTCGCTACTCTTTGTCCTCATTATCAAGGACTACGAGATCAAGGCCCAGAGCGCACAGGAGTTCAAGGCGAAGATAATGGCACAGGAGGAATCCCAGGGAGCTGCTTCGCCAAAGCTGGTCGACCGTTGGCAAGAGCTCAACCGCTCGAGAATACCCTCGAAAAAGCTGTTGAAGGCCATTACTGAGCGGTGCGAGGAAGAACTCACTGATGACCCGGAAGCAAATCACCAGGATGCGTTACAGGCTCTCGCCAACTTGGCTGGGCTTATCGAGAGTCGGTCGATGCCTTTCTCCGATATATCCCATTTGCTTCGCGCTCTTTACTCTTCTCCAAAGGTTCCAAATTCAGTGACGGTCGAGCAGGGTGGTGACAGACGGCGGATCAATGCGCACAAATACTTCCATCGTGTCATCTTTGGTCTTCTGAAAGACCTTCCGACGAAGAAGGGCAAAGACCCACCGAGCAAGCACCCAGGCGAGCGCGTATCCGTCTCACAGGTCATGCCCTCACTGTCGCGTGAGACGTACAACTCTCTCATCCACTATGCTCTTCGCCACCGCTTGTCTGTTTCGCTTGCCCAGGATGTCCTTCATCACATGGAACATATCCGACGACCTCCTCTCAAACCCGACGTTGCCACATACAACATTTTCGTACGGTCTGGCACGCTCTTGAGACAAGATCATTTAGTCTCGTCCGCCCTCACAGAACTACGGAAGCTACAGGAGAAGCAGCCTAGATCTGCCGTTACGATGTCGTCGGACGCATCTTCACACAATCCTCGACCCGAACTCACGAAACATTCGCTTTCATCCCCCGCATTATCCAACATCCCATCAGACGCGTTTACATTAACGTCTTATATCACCCATCTCACGTCGGCGGGAAAACCCCATGTCGTTGCCGATATCCTGTTCCATGTCCTTCCCGAGTTGGCCGTCGTCGACCACCCATCTTGGGGTGGTCAGCCACCCAGCGCGCATGACCGCGCACTCATGGCGCGTCGTGCACGGCAAGAACGCATCCGCCGTGCAGTCAGCCTCGGACCATACTTCTTCACCACTGTCTTGAACGCGCTTTGCAAAATTGGTAAAACAGGCCTCGCTGAGCGTGTCTATCTCCTCGCGAAGCAAGCCGAGAAAGCGAGCTGGGTGAGGCATGGAGGAGACGGTTATGAGGCCGTCGAAGGATGGTGTCTCCCCATTCACGCATACACGATCATGTTGCAGTTGTATGGGAAAGAAGCCCGGAAGGGCCTTCACTTGCATGCTGGCATCCAAGACGCGGATGGCGGTAACAGGTGGCAGCCACAAACGTCCAAGAAGGGCAACGTCAAAGGGTGGGCGTATTATGTTCTTGCGAAGAGCGCTATCGCCAGAAAGCACCGCTCGCGGAGGACAGTTGGCCTCCGGATGGGTACGGTGCTCTATCGCGCCATGTTCCGCGCCGCTCGAGATATCTATGATTCCATCACACGCCTCGTTCCAAACTCACAGCCTCGAATATACCACCTTGGGCCGGACGCTCGGTTCTTCAATGCTGCGCTTGCCATGTTTAGTCGGCAATCTGGCATGGTGCGTCGAGCTTCGAAGACGGGGCGTGCACATTGGAGGCAGTTGGAAAGGAGAGCGATGGTTCGGTACTCGAGGCGAGGAGTGGTACGGAAATTCAACCCATTCCTGATGCGTATCCTTCAGGGGATGATGGAGGCTGGGTATGAGGTTCCGAAGGCGTACAGAAGCTTGCTTCTTGGGAGCTGCATGGAAGGGTCGATGAACCATCAAGGCATTCCTGCACTGAATCGCCGACCACACGCGTTCCCCAAGCAGAAGGCGCGGTTCTTGCCGCATACATTGCAGACACACAAGGAACGTGGGCTCCCCGTGCGGCGGGACGAATGGAAGAAGGCGGGACATGGGTGGAGAGAGCGTAGACGGAGGATTCTTGAGCTGAAGCGGAGGAAACGGATGACTCAACGGACGCGAAAAGTACCTTAACGGTGTATAATAGCAATAGAGAAATTATCATTTGAGTGGGTATACAACATGAGGGTCATTCTTCTGGGTCATCTTGTGGTTTGTAATACACGAGCATCTGTTTGCCAGAAATCCCCATCGATTTCCATTCCACGCCAATGCCGTCTACCGCTGCTGCAATCTCACCCAAGAGCGCATCTCTTTCCTCGCGAGTAGGACGAGGCTGACGGGGTTTCGAGGATATCGAAAAGATGACCCGGTGGCCTTTCTCCAGGTGGCCCCTTCCCTTTCGCAACTTGTGCTCCAAGTCCGCTTTCGCGACTCCGCACATCAATCGAACTTCCTTTGATGCCACGATACTCCTCTGTCCCTTCTTGAGCGCCTTCTTCATCTGTTTATACTTTTCCTCCACCTCTGCCTTTGGCACGATCCGCACGATAGGATTCTCCGGGTTTGGTGAAACGAGCTCGATACAATACCGATGCAAATTCGTCGCGTCGATGAGTTCCTTGAGTGACTGTTTCGTCTCAGAAAGCTTATGCGTCTTCGGATCGATAACGCGAACAATATCGAACGAAATTTGTGAATTCGTGGGACGACGTTCGATTCGGACGGTACGCGCGCCGGGGGATGATGTGGACGTTTCGGGGAGAGGATTGGCTGTTTGCCAGTTCCGTTGAGCGGGGGGGATAACGATTGGTATGGGCGTTCGGGAGGCGCGGTTGATGAGGATGGAGGAGCCTAGGGGGAGTTTGGGAGGTCGACTGACGATGGTGCGGGTGGTGGTGTGGGGTATCCGGTACGCCGAGCGTGTCAGCGTACGCAGTCGACCGAGCATGGAGAGGGCTGTTATTGATAAATAGTGGTGAGCGTCATTTTGTCTTTTTACGCTACAAGACGCGAAAGGAGCTGGAGAGACTTACAGCGATATTGCATGTTCGGGAATAAAGGACTCGACTTGGGAACAAGAGTTCTATTTCAAGGAGCGGTTGTTTGTACTTGTTAGAGTCAGAAGGTCTTGGACAACAAATACAAACACGAGGGTATGAAGACAGAATTTTCTTCCGACGTTTCTTCTTCCATCACTTCCATCCAAGGTGAGTAAAACGTCCCGTTTATACTTGACGTGTTTCGTTTCATTTCGCCGGTATGATGATACCCAAATTTACACTTAAAATGAGCGTGGGGACTTCGCCGTCTAGTCTCTCCTTCGTTCAGCATATAAACTCGTCTTGAGGCTGTATGCAGGTACGGATGCAGGAGTAGGCGCTTCTGTGCGATGAAAGTGTGTGGTTATAGTTATTTGACCGGTTTTGATTGAATTTCTTCCATGACTTCCTTCTTTGATCCATTCCATCTCAGCTCTGCGTACTCATCAGTTCGTTATTCAGGATATACTCTATGAAGGGGCCCTGGTAGTCGTTGTAATCGGCATGCGCGATGGGTGAGTGGAACTCTTGTCAAGTTTCCCCTCTTGCCATTATTTGCTCGTCGGTGGGATGAAGGAAAATGAATCGAGCATGGGGAGTATTTTATAACTCCAGTCTCTCCTTTGCTCTGCTCGCTTCCTCGTCTTGAGGAGGCTTGCAAATGGGTGGGGGTGTTGACGTTCCGTGCGATGTGATTTGATTGAAGTTATAGTTATTTTGACCGGCGAACGTTTTTTTTTTTTCGTCCATCGATGTTGCGCGATGGAATGCTGATGTAGCCCTTGCAACCAGATGCCGTAAAATTCATTCCAAGATGGAGAGATGGAGTTGGGAAATAGTTTACTGTGTGTATCCCGTGAATCGACTTGTAAAGTGGTATCTATGATCTATACGAACTGACTAGTACTGTATTCAATATTATCATCGTGCTCCGCAACCTCGCGCCGCATCAGTAAAGCTCACTGTTCCGCCTCTCCTCTCGTCTGGCAGCAGTCGTCCGGAATAGCCATGCTAGGTTTTCATACACAACGAAGGTGACGCACGTTCCTGGGAGGACGCGTACAAGGTTTGTTCCGAGGCCACGGTAGAACCCTCGAAGCCCTTCGCCTTTCCAGGTTCGCTTGATGGTGGTAGAGATATCAGGGTATATGTGCGTGGTGGCATTATTCTGTTCAGCAGCGATCGCTCGTAAGACGTGTTGACGAATAACGAGAAAGCGTGCTTACTTGAATACGCGAACGAATCACTTGGTATGGGTACGTGACCGTTAGTGCGAATAATTTGCTTGCGCCAGACATGACGGTATACGCCGTGTTAGACTACAGATGAGGCAACCCAAGTCATTCACTGGGTGAGCGCCGGAGCCATCCCACATACCAATTTATCGTCCTCCGGCGTCATCGTTTTTCCTGCCCTTTCGAATCGTTTTCGTTTCTGCTCGAATCCCCACCGTTTCATCTCTTCGTAGGCCGTGAACTGTATTGCACCGTTGCTGACTCCGACCAGGGCTAACGTTGTCCCTTTCCATAGACCGCGCACTCCCTCGGTCTTCGATATTGAAGAGAACCCGTCTATGCCGAGAGTGAATCAGAGCTATATGAGGGCCCGCGATGACAGAGTACGCACCCCAGAGTCCCCTGTATGACTTTGGATCGTCTGCGCGAGTTGTGAACATGCGTACTTTGACTACCCATATCGGATTTGTCATAACAGCCGTCACAGCACCTGTAAAATCATCAGAAATGCTGCCAATTGCCGTGGAGAAGGTGGGGGTGCGCGAACTTGCTTGGGCAGAACAGAGTAGGTAAGCTCCGGGGGACAATCGGAAGTTTGGGTCGTCGCCCGAAGCGCGTTTCTTGAGCATGTTATAGCTAAACCAAGGAGGCCGTTAGAATTTACGCGTGTTCCGGGAATGTATCAGCATCTTTGGGACGCACAAGAGAAAGTACAGGCCCCAGCTGGATGCGTTGCCTGCGATGTTGGGTCCTACGCCGCGGTAGAGACCTTTCCAGCCTTGTTCTGTCTTGATGTCTCGTAGTGAATACCATATTTGTCTTCCGATACTGCCCTGGGGTTTCGATGTTGATACTTGGAGTTTGACTTTAAGCAAGTCGAGGGGGTGCATGCAAAGGACGGCGACGACGCCTGCGCCTAGTCCTGCTGCGGCATGGTCCTGGAAAGATATGAATTGGTGCAAGGGGAGAGTGAAGACGAGTACGAACCAGCGCAGCTGTTGGAAAGAAACTTGGCGGATATTTGCTTGTCATAACGACTCGGTCGGGGAAGACGAAGCGACTGAGTGCATTACATAACGGGTGTCAAACGGATCGTTCGATCGTCTGGCTCTGACTCTGACTCGAAACAAACCACGAGAGATCTTCAACGCATCGAATTTATCGACCTGTTTTGTTGAATCGAATGTCAGGTCAAGTGAGAGTGTGCTAATTATGCACTTCACTCCTCGATGATAGCAGTCACTATGCTGACCTCGACTTCTCGGGAGGTTCAAGTTGTTTCACGCCGGTTGGCAGGTTATAAACGGGTCCGTGGGATGAATGTTTTGAGTCCAGACCGTCCTGTTCTCAGCACGGCCTTAAACTTCCCCAGTTGCTGTGAGTAGTACGAGCAGACGCGCCGACTCGACATTATTCATTCCGGGTTCCCTTTCCACTCTACTCTACAGCTTCTCTTGCCGCTCTTCATTATTTAATTTTCCCTCCTCTCCCCTCCACAATGCGATTCGCCAACCTCTTCCTCTCAGCGCTCGTTCTCGCAGTCGGTGTCAGTGCTGCAATGCTCGAGCCCATGCTCCACCTGCGAGCAGTGTCTGATGCTATTGAGCATCTGGGGAAGAGGCAAATAAGTGTTGGTACCGGCACAGTCCCTTCTCAATGCACCTCCATCTGTAATCCCGTCAGCAGCGAGATCAGCCTGGTGAGCATTTCCCTCTCTTTCCGCTCGACGGTGTCGGAGTTGCAATGCGGCTACCGATGTTCCCTGGGCCTTGCCTCGGCTTGATAATCCGGATTGTTAACACACGGTTGATCCGTACAGGGGTGTCCGGTAACGGCATGTTGCACACCCACTTTCGAGACCGATTATTACAACTGCCTCAAATGCGTCGGAACGACCCTCGACGCGTCCAGCTATGCGACAGCACAAAGCGAACTCAATCGTACGTACTTCATGATCTGCGACTTTGATGATGAAAAGGTGACTGATTTGGCACTTTCATAGTGCTTTACACAACCTGTGTCGATATTGGGTATACGCTCCCACAGCTCGCATTGCCAGGTCAACCAGCTAGCGGCTCGAACTCGAGTATCGCCGGCGGTTCTGCCACCGCGACGGCCCCCGTCTATGCGCCAACGACGAGCAATATTGCACCTGCCACTACGCCCACGCATACCTCGGGCGGTTCTAGTCGGCGCAGTCTAGAACGCTTGATGGGCGCTGCGGTCCTGCTTGGCATTGCTGGGCTATGGTGAATTGAGGGCATGTTTGATATTTTTCATGATGGACTGCGATGGACGTTTGCATGTTTATGGAAACATCTGGACCATAATACCTTTGGGCTTTTTGTTATTCCCCCTGCTTTTCTTTTCTTGGGCTCGTCTATCCGGACCTCAGGGACTTGCTTGCACTGTGCTCATCCGTGTTCGGAAGGCGCTGGAGTACTTATACGAGGTTCATCCATAGATAATGTGTACATCGTTTGAACGAACGACAAAAAAACATAGCCTGTAAGTAAGAAACATATCCAAAACCAACCACACATACTGAGCAGCAATCCAGTACACTCTCCGACTGTTTTACAGCCGGGCACCCTTGGGTATCTTGCGGATCGCTTGTCGAACTCCAAGGTCACCAAGGACGTCTTCTGCGCCAGCGAGGATGGCATCGAATGGCGAGGTACGGTGGAACTGTGAATTAGGCAAATCAGTGTTCGAGATCATCCGGAGTGTCAGATGAGAGAGGATATGGATATGATATTAAGAACGAGAGGAGGACGAGAGAGTTGTCAAGAGTTGCGCGAATAACCAGTCAACGGTACGCACGTTCTCGATGATCTTTCCCATTCCTCCCATCGTGATACCCCGTCCACCAAACATCTGGGCCGCATCTTGAGCTGTTTCGCGACCAGAGCGGGAAATGAATCTACAGAACGGGGGTTAAGAGACGAAAACCGATATGAAGTGGGATGAACTTTTTGAGGAGCGCAATGGGCCCAGCAAGTTTGTCCGACTGTTCGGCGTAGTTCATCTACGGACCAAACCCGTTGAGGGGCAGTAAAGAATATCTGGCGGGGGAGAACGCACGTTGTTCATTTGGTGAGTGATGTTCTCAATCCAAGCTTGACATGCCTCCACGCGCTCGATCATCAGAGCGAGCTTGGCACGAATGACAGCTTGGGAATGGAGTGGCTTTTTGAACGCAATGCGCTGATTCGTCCACCTGCGTACGAATAGTCAGCGACCGGGGCGATCAACTCCCAAAGAAGACATACTTGAGACACTCCTCTACGACCACCCTCTGAGCTCCCAAGCTGGTTGCAGCCACCATCCATCGTTCGTGGTTGAAGTTGCTCAGAATGACGTAGAGTCCCTGTCCTACCTTTCCGAGCATGTGGGAAGAGGGGACGCGTGCCCCGTCAAACGTCACGTACGCTGTTCCAGCTGTAGACGAGTAAGACGTCTTAACGGCCTTGGTAGAAACTTGCTCGGAGCGGGGAATGAGGAGGACCAAAAGCCCTTGCTATCGATAACATGGTGTCAGGCTGTAATGAGATTCGAGAAGGAAAACGCGTACGTTGGTTTGACATAACGTAGTGAAGCAGTCAGAGAACGTTCCGTTCGTTATCCACCTGTGCCGGATGAAATCAATCAGCGCCGTACCACCGGCTCAGTCAACAAGCTACACACTTCTTCGTCCCGGTGACAACCCAGTCATCACCATCTCTAACTGCGACGGTCTGTATCCCAGCGACATCGCTTCCCGCGAATGCTTCCGTGATCGCAAGTGCTATGAACTTCTTCCCCCCAAGAATCTCGGGAACATATTTGGCTTGTATCTCTGGCGAACCAAAATTGAGGATCGGGGGGAGAGCGATGACGCCACCGTTGAGCAGCCCATCAACAAATCCACGCGTGCCGAAACGAGCAAGCTCTAGGTTGAGGATGAGCTAGGTCGAACAACGTCCACTGTGAGCAAACAATAGTGAGGACGACGTAGGGCAAGGAAGAGTACCTCGTGGAAGTGATCGAATTCCTCCGTTTTGATGATACCACCCATGAGCGTAAGACCTTTAAGGTGTTTACCTGGTCCGATACGCATTGCCAAAAAGTTCGTTGCACTGAAAATGAAAGCGTCCCGTGCCAACGCCAACGCATACAGCTCCGTCACACTTCCAGTCCTACGCCACGAGCAGTCGCGAACTCACCCGAGTTTGTCAACCAACTCCTGCGAAATCCGCTTCCCATTCTCCTCGCACCGAATCGCCTCAGGGTATACCTCCTGCACGAAGAACGTCCGGACGGCCTTGTGGAACTGACGATGGCTATCACTGTAGTAGGGACTGTGAAACCCAGGACTGAGCCACGTTGGCTCGGCATAGGGAACAAGGGAGACCGCCCCAGGCGCGGGAGGTTCAATCAGTTCGGTTTGCCCTCGAATCGTGCCAATTTGAAGGCGTGCGTATTGGGGACGTAGGAGGACTTCATGACGGTGAAGACCGAAGAAGACGTCAGTGGCGTCTTTGCCGGCTGGAGTGACCCATAGATGGGGACGTTGAGTTGAGGCCGATAGGTATATGAAGGGTTGACTTACCGATGCCGGCTGCATACAGGACGTTGGAGCCTCCGGGATGTAGGTCTGCGAAACGGGAGAGGTCGTAGACTTTGGCGTCGATGACTATCCACTGTAAGGTTATCAGGAATGAGTTGTACAGTAGTACGGTTTGACTTGCCAGGTTGCCTTCCTTGTTGTGCTTCACGTCGAGCGTGTCAACAGAGTGGCAGCACTGCGCTTAGCGGACGCACCTGCGCAACTTCATCGAGAGTAAGCTCCTTCAGATTCCTGGACGCCATTCCAATTGTCTGAGCAGTATCCAGTTAGTACAAGGGAAGCTGGGTCACGCCGTCATTCCGGCAAGTGACTACATCTGAGTTTCACATGCTTAGTCCCATAGGCAGAGCTCGGAGTCGTCCCACTAGGATGTATTACGGTGAACACTTGGTTGGATTGCGATGTACACGAAAAGCCCACAGCATTAGTAGAAAACATAAGTCACATAGTGTCAAAGATGAGGGTATAAAACGGCAAGTTCCCATCGTCACAACACTCAAAGCTGTTCAACGAAAGCTTAGCTTGAGGAGACAAGAAACTCTGCACACAACAACTTACCCTGAACAAAAAGCTGAGCTGATTTGACGCAACAGATGAGCCAACCTTATCGAGAACACACGGGAAATCCATACGCACATCTTCGGGGGTCAGGCGGCCCATAGCCTACATCAGGCCCAACGCATCAATGACAACGACAGTTCATGAGAACGACGACACGTACCGACTCATCAGTGGATAACGTGGCGTTTACCATTGCTGATTTCTTCTCTTGCAGCTACAAGGTTTCCTTGTTAAGCCGGAAGAGTTCATTGAAGGTATTCCGTACCTGAATAATACGACTTTCTATGCTGTCTTCTATGACAAGCTTGATGGCGTGGACAGGTCGATGTTGACCAAGCCGGTGAATACGATCCATAGCTTCTGCAGATGAATGAGCCACCATGCACCCGTTTTACGCCAGACATCCTTACGGTATTCTACGGCAGGGTTCCACCAGCTATCCATAAGGTAGACGCGCGACGCTTCTGTCAAGTTGAGTGCGACACCACCGGCCTTCAGCGATACCAAGAAGACAGTGACATGAACGTTGGACACTAAGGATGATGGGTCAGGTTGTGCAGGTCAAGGGAAGGGCGTGGACATACTGAAATGTTGAATGGTGGCATCACGAGCTTGAGGTGACATCGTTCCCTCAAGTCGACAGATCTATAAAGGACGAACATTTTAAAAACACTCATAAGCATGGAGCAGCATTACCAACCTGGAAGCCAGCCTTCTGTAACCTGAACGCGATCAGATCTAAAAAGTTCACGAATTGGCTGAATACGATGCTCTTCGTGGTGCAATCCTGTGCACGGAGGCTTGTCAGCTCTTCAACGAGAGCTTCAATCTTTGAAGACGAGCGCCAGGTATCCAGGTTGAGCCGACCGATCATGCCTTGTCTAGTGGCTGGCATGTTCGACTCCAATTCTAGAGCAGGTGCTTCAAGGTTGAGGGTCAAAGGAAGATGACAAACCGGGCATTCGGGCTAAACGAACCACGTTGTCGTTCAGCCGATGTTTGAAGATGATCGGAACAATGGAAGGCTCACGGTGATGTCCCCCAGGGTATCCAAATACTGCTTGATGCATTCGCGGTCGAATATATGATGGCACTTCGCTTGGATAGCGTCCTCAGCGACATCGTTACATAGCCTACAGACTGTGGCCTCGCTGAGTTCCTCGCTGTTGAAAAACGTGTTACCGTTGCTCTTGCTTCGGAGGACAAGATCGGGATGGCAGGCCATTTGTCGCATACGAGTGAGTCTGTCGAGGATAGGATGAGCCTGGTTATGGACAATAGCATTTGAAAGGCGTGTACGCACAAACTAAAGATGTTGGAATAGTCTGATCGGGGGAGTAAGGAAGTGGAGTGGTTGACGAAAGTGAATACTCACTATTCAAGAGAGTGCCTGAATCCACATAGGTACTGAACTGACGCTTAGCATCAGAAAACAAAGAGAGATACAGCTCTTTCTCTTCGGGGCTAAAGTAATCCCTCTTAACTATGACTGTTCGAGGGGGAAGGTCGAGATCATCGGCACGTTGGATCTATCCGAAGATATGTTGAACGACTGGTATGCGCATGGTAGGAAAAGCAACAACCTTCGTGCGCCGGAGCATCATTCGATCTAACAGGATCCTTAACTTTTTGAAAGCCGCCTTGCCGGGCCCCTCCATGCCATTTTTCTGAATGGGCGTCAAGATTTCATTATTCCAGAAGCAAGTCTGAGGGCAGAACAAAATGAGACGACTGGACCATCAGACGGAAAAGCTGGGACCTACATGTTGCATCGGACTGTGCCCACAGTCTATATAATGAAGGTTGTAAGGTATTTAAATTGGACGCTAACCAGACCAACTTACCATCACAACTTCGTTTGTCCGAAAACTTCCAATGGAGAGATTTACATTCGCATTGCTTGCCTGTACAACGACTTGTAAGACAAAAAAGGATTTGAAGACCTGGACTTACAGAAGTAGTAGGCGAATGGATCCCCTCCCAGGAAACGAATCATGCTGTAAAGTTCTCCAACACGATTCTGCAGCGGAGTGCCCGACAGACACCACTTAAAATTACTATCTAATTCGAAGCAAGCCTTTGCTGTGTTGGTTTGACGCTCCTTGATGCTATGGGCTTCATCAAGCTAGAGCGGCGATATATGCGAATTCAAGGAAAATGCACAGTAGACTTAAGAACAACGTACCACAATCCGATTCCACTTGATTTGATGAAGGGGTGATGGTTCTTTGACGATGTGGCCCTTCCGCTTGAACCCACTCTCTTGCTTTCGGAAACAACTTTCTAGCACAGCATAGCTAGTAAGGACCTAATCCCTCATTTAAAAAAAATGCACGGAGACGATATGACATTGACTTACGACGTCGAACTTTTCCAGTTGTTTGGGATTCGCGATACGGGAGGCCCCGTGCCAAACAAGAACATTCAGATTCTCAGTATGGGCGGCGATCTCGTTGCGCCATTGCATAATAGCAACAGTAGGACTGGATAGTTGATATTATAAAGGGGCGAGTGCATGAGTGAAAAGACTCACGCAATGACGAGGTTAGGCCTCTTCAAGTCGGAGACGAAGAGGGAAATCATTTGGATGGTCTTCCCCATTCTGTAAGACATATTTTTTGAGAGACACATCACAACGGAGCCCCGTCAGCTTACCCCATCTCATCCTTGGAGGATCAAAGAGTAAGAATATGGAAACACAGCAAATTTTAAACGCCGCTTACAGCAAGCATTCCGCCGTTCCATACACCCTTTTCCTGGTGTCGCATCCAATACAAAGACTCCTGCTGGAATGGCAAAAGTGTCACTTTTAAACCAGCGGGTTGCTCAGTTTTCTGTGGCACAACGACGGGAATTTGTTCTTCAAGATCCCCCCACAAATCCTTGAGCTCAGGATGGTATCTCTGTAATGCTAACGAGACCTTTTCCGCCTGAGACGAACGTTTAGCAAACCTTCATTTGGGGAAGATGGTGGACGCACCCAAGTCAACGTGCGGCCGAGCTGCTGAGCCAACTTGCGTTCCTCCCGCTTCGCTGCCGCTCGCAGCTGTCGAGAGTTACGACGTTGTTCTATTCTATCAGCATATGTCGTGAACTTGCAAGGTTTTGGTTGTGCGTCGTCCTTGGATTTAGCCTTGGCTTTTCCCTTCCCTTTGGACAACGGCTCTTTATCAGAGCCTTCCGACATGAATGATTCTGCGTCGTCAGCAGAGTCCTCAACAAATTCAACCTCGGTCTCGGGAACAGGAGTCTCCCCTGTACCCTTGGGGGTACGGCTTGCGCGTGAGGCCCGAATAGTTGATGGCCCCGCATCTGATCTCTGCCGAACTTCGCGCTGTGCAGTCTTGAAGGATGCTTTGATAGCCGCGGTCATCATGAGTTCCTCTGCTTCTTCCGAGTCTGGCACCTCTTCCGCCTCTTCATATTCGGAGCTACTGCTGCCAGACTCCTCATATTGATCATCAGACTCAATCTCATCTTCAGAGCGAAGCTCCTCGCCGTCACTGAGGGGCGGCGTGTCGACGGCCTTCGCCTTACCCTTGCCTTTATTTTTTGGCATAGGGATGGATTCGATCTACATCAGGAGCTTGATAAATTACGACGTTCAATGTCTGTATGGAACCGATTGTTCTCGCCTTTGACTTTGATGCACGTACGGGCGCCTTGACGACCACAGCATTTGACACTTTTCTTCGTTTCGTTACAACGGTCGACTCTGGTTCTGCTGCGCGCTTTCGTCCATTCCTCGTAGCAGCAGAAGTAGAAACGGCAGTGGTCATCTTTGTCGCGACTGGCACCTCCATATCAGATGTGTCAGGGGTTTCGGGTTCCACCGAGTTTACGTTTGAGAGCAAAGGAGACACGGTGGCACTCGTTGTCGTCGTCGTGGGAGTTCTCGCATTGCGAGTTCGTTGCCTGGTCTGCACCATGGTTTGGGAGGACCACGGGAGAGTAGAGGGACGACGAGAACGGTTGGGGGATGAAGGGAGAAAACTTCCAGACGCGTCCCCGCAGTTAATTAGTGGCGCAAGAGTTGTTTCTCATATAGGGAAAAGTCACGTGCAACTGCAGATTTCAGCCACAGGCGCGTAGCCTGACTCCGACTCTGACTCGAACAATTACACTAATTTACAGCGGTAGAATTGAAGAAGGACCCACAAGTACGTGATCGGATTGAACTCAATGGTACAAGACCCTTTTTCTTGCATGTCAGATGCTCGTGCGGATATCGGATGCCCTCAGCATCTTGTCAGTATCGTATGAATACCTGACATGATTTCTATCCTTCGCGGCGCATAGTTGGGTAACAGAAATGTTTATCTAGGGCGTGCTTTGCTCTCTCCAACCATTGGTGCCTTCAAGCTGAATATTTGATCGGCATTGTGGAGCTTCTGGTTTCGCGAGCTCACTTAGATCAAAAGGGAACGACGGCCTCATTCGGCTCTGTCTGCAGTAAGGGGGAGACTCAAAGGTACGTTTGGCAGTCTAGTCAGTGGAAAACGCCAGGCGGTTCCGGAGGTTTCAAGTTGTGGGCACGTTAGTTTGGTCACATTGGAAATACTTACCTACCGATTGCCAACCGATTGGCAGATAAATTGAACGAGCGGTGTACTCATGTCAGTGGCCTCGCATGGCGTTGCCGCCAAATCTATGCCGTCGCGCCGTCGCATAGTCCCTGTGTGTGACTGGCGAAGACATGTTATACCACAGGTATTTGGCAACACCCTATTCTATATAGACCCCGAGCTGAGACGGTTTGCTTGAACTTGGAACGTCATAGGTAAATAATTGCAAAACTGCAGCGTTCGGGAATGTAGGGTTTATGTGATAGCGGTCCTCCGCAGCAGATAAGTCGTCCAAGACATTCCGACCACTCTGGCAGGTTCTCGAGGGGAGCTCATGAGCTCACACGATTGGTCGAGTGGAACAAGCGGAACAAACGCTGGCTCGACCAGCGCGAGACAACACCAATCGGCCTCGCAAACGTTCCCTCCATAGTATTCATCGCTTGCCAATCAGAGCATGTCGGACGGAATGTGGGATGATTTTCTCAGTGTGAACATCAAAAACACTTATGAAAGAATTTCCCCATCGTGCACAAGAACCACACGGGCTCAAAACCAAAGCCTATCCATGGTGGTTCGGGAAACCAATTTACCATTCCTCACGACCCCTTATCCCTGCACTTATCTCTCAGCGCTATGACACTCGTGTAGCGATGACAATGGGGTGCCTGTCATGCGGGCATGGTGTGGGTTTGGGAAATATCAGTAGATAAGATTAAAAACCTGACCATATGCATGTCCCGTCCCGGCAGACTCTGAGTGGTCGACGGGGTGTCCGGACACAAGGTTTCCATGGAAAAGGCACGAGGTTTACATTCGACAATGCGATGCTGGAGAAGTATTGACAGTATAACCTCCAGGGACCATGGGAGCATACAAAGATCTACACATATGGAACCCATCCTTTATAACTGTATCGCGAAGTACACACTGACTGGGGGTGTGGAACTCAAAAACTTCAACGCTGATTGGTGCCAAGGAAAGTATACGTGGGAGGACCTGCGGGGGCCATAAGAGCGTCATACGCAAATTTCCTGGCAAGATCATTAGAGTTCAGGACCGGTGCTCCGGTGCTGGGACCGACTTGATACTTCGCGCTATCCTGGGAGTATTGGGAGGCTTGTGGCGTTTGGAAAGCACGGCTAGGTTGTACCACAATTGGCGGAGGGAGCGGAGGAGGTAAACCGTGGCCCCCACGCTGCATGGGATTCAAGTTTGCCACGGGGGAGTGCGACTGCGGGTGAACGTTTTGTGACTGGAAGGGCACAAGCCCAGGAGTAGCTACGGGTCCGTAAACATCTCGATTGTTGAAGGAATGATAGGGGGATTGCAAACTCGGTGGAAGTGGAACAGAGGCATTGTGGGGTCGATCTGAATAGGGGAGTCTGCTAGGTGCCGCTGTTCCACCGAGCTGGGTAGACGTTGATCCAACCTCGGCAGCCCGAACGGATTCTGTCTGAGGCCCTTCCTGAGAAAATCTCGGAGGGACAGGACCGAGATGGGGAACAGTGCTAGGCGAATGCTGTGAGGAGAAGCTAGTTGGGGTGTTAATCATTGTGTGAGGATCGTTGGTCTGGTTGAATCCTGGGTGTCCTTGGTGGAATTCAGATAATGACCCTGATCCTTGGGTTCCATATCTCGCCTCTGCATCAGACCCTGTGGGGAGCTGATAGGCTTCTTGAAGTAAATGGTCCGCCCCGGGACTATAAATTTCTCGGTTTAGAGAATCCATTGTTTGAGGTGCGGAAGGTGGGTAGAAAGCAGGGATAGCTTGCTGACTTCCTAATGGTCCAAGGGCACTTTGTCTAGTAGATGAACCATTTTCGTATGCGAGACTCCGCGTATCAGATGGCAACGACCCTTCCATCAATCCAGACATTGAGTGTGTTAGAGCGTCTACGATTGGCGGTTGCTGTGTTCCCAGCGGTCTGACCACACTGTTGGGCTGTGAGTTTCAGATACAGTCGAGTTCAACTAGTTGGATACCTTTGCGTTGCCGTAGGCATGATCGATTGCCTGGCTTGTGGGGCAGTGGAATTGTTGTGGTACATGACAGGCGGGGACATGCTATTCGCATTGCTTGGAAGGGTGAGGGGATCGTAAGAAACTCTTGTGGACTGGCTATCCATTGAGCGAGCCGATAGCACTGACGCAGGGCGAGGACTTGATGGTACAGAGGGTCTCCCGGACGAAAAAGCGGTTCCATACAACGGGGGAGCATTCACAGGTGATGTGAGCGGTGACATTGGGGGAGACTGGCATAACATTTGGGAGTTAATCGAGAACATGCTCGGCGGATCAGGCCGATGTAGGTTAGATGTACGAGCGGTTGCGATCGATGGAAATTTGGTTGTGGTGTCTTGGCGTGCGCTTTGACTCGTCCCTACGAAAGACGATGCACCATCTAGGTCTAAAGGCGCGTACGCCGGAGCCTTTTCCCGCATATACGCGCTAGAGTTAGACACGAACGGTGGTGGGGGTGCAGGCAGCGATGACGAGGAGGATGGTGTTGTTACGACCTTGGAGAGGACTGGCAAGAGCTCAGGCTGGGGCACTGGAGCTATTTTAGCTGCTGTCTCAGTATTATTTGTTGGGTGAAGATCATCAAACGCTGGCGGTGGTTGTTCCTCGTCGATCAGAGTGTAAGTTGGGACTGCTTCATGAGTAATATCAGAGGGTGGCACAAGCGAGCCGTCGAGCTGGCTTTCCTGATGGGTAAGCGTTACAGACGGAACATCAGCCACAATCACTTCTGCTGGAATAGTAGGTCTTTCGTTTTCCTCAAAGGGAGGTGGCGAGGATCCGCGTGGAATGTCTACTGACTGTTCCACGAAAGATGGAGGCGGAGAAGGAAAAACGACATCACCTGCATTGGCAGATGAAAGGAAATGTATGACATCCGGAGGAGCTTCGATTAACGAGGGTGGGTTGATGGTCGACAACCTGTTGGCCTGAAGCTCTAGAGCAGGTGGTAATGGAGGTTGAATTTGGGGCTGATAAGATACTTGGCGAGAGTTCTGCGTTTCAGGATGAGTGATGTCATGTTGTAATTGGTTATAGGATCCCCGAGACAGCGCAGTCATCATTGAAGAAGGACGTGCCGAACTCGATTCAGGCATCGTATAATTCCTCGATGCGAGCCCATGTCTAGCGACGCTGCTGCTGTAAAGATCGGATGGGCTGAACTGGACTTGCGGGCTGGAGTCAAGCAACGAAGGTAAGAGTGATGTGTTTCGATTGGGGATGCTCCGCGATCCTTGACTCGCTCCTTTACTGGAGAAGCTCGAAAGCGAGGTCGCGGGTTCATTCGACGGTAGAATGGGGATGTGACCGAGCACTGGAACTGATGATCCGGACTTGTTCTTCACTGCACTTGCATAAAGGTGTTGGGCAAACGATACTCCACGCCCAACACCAGGATTGCTAAGATGTAAGGGCGTGGGCTGTGGTTCGGTCTTCTCTGATCGCTTTCGTTCGATGGTATGATACAAGGTGCGGTCGTGGGGTTCTCCAGTCTTGACGGAACGCGCATAGGCCTGGGCAGGGGTGATCGCTCGAGGAACACCATTACAGACTATAGGCGGGCTTCTCGTATCCGAGGTTGTGGAGGTGACTGGTCGATGGCCATCGACAATAGTGTTGCTGGACCAGGCGAAATGATTAGCTGGCCCAGTTGACCTTGATATGACTTACCCCATGCCATGGCTGATCCCCGGTTGGCTTTGGTAGAGGCCAAAGCCTGGGTTTCCGCTATTGTACTGATTCATTCGCGTAGTGGGGATGGAGAACACACAGGGACACCTTCACAACAGTGACAGGTGCTGGCGGGCATTTGAAAGCGCCCAGGGGCAGTGACGTGACCGAGTAAGTAACATCTTCAAGCCACTTGAAGTTCAGCCAAGCGAGACCATCAAGATCGGAGTACGGTTAAGTAGTGATAGTATTCGATAACTTTCATCGACTGATCAGAGCTGCACCCGTCGGGTGGTATCGACGCATGATTGTGCTGATTTTGGAGTTCTCGGTCTGACTGGCATGTTTGGGCACAGAATTTGCACAGCAATTGGCTCGAGGACACGGCGGACACCATAGTCAACGAGGCGGATTTGGTAGTAGACCAGGTGTGCCATTCGCAAACAGAAAGACTCATATATACAACAAGTGAATGTTACAAATCCATGAAAGGGACGGAACTTAGTTGCAACAAGCGGGGAGTCGTTGATGTGATCGAAATTTAAAAACCATCTCCACCCCAGTTGTCCATCTGATTGTCTTGCCAACCATCCTGATAACCTGAAACGCTTCAGTTCGAAAGGAAAGGAGGCGAGGGACGAAGGAACTGAGTACGAACCTTGCTCGAAGCCAGCATCCCTCTCTCGCTCGTCGTGGTCTTCGAAGGCATCCATCAGGAGAGCACCACCCACCAGACCTGCGCCGCCTACGTTGCAAGATTTCAGCAATCGAAACTATCCACGAGAGTCCCTACGAACCTGCCAAAACCGCTGTTCCCAAACCAGGCCCAGATCTCTTGGGCTGTTGTGCCGGTACGTAAACAGTTCGTTCTCCGCCATATTCTAACGAAGGGCAAGTTATCAGCGATGGACACAGATTAGGAAGGATCAAACAAACTCAGGACATACCTCGGCGCTCAGGGGAACGAGAGCGAGGACGTCCATCGTAATGGGGAGCACCACCAGCGTATCCGCCTGGCGCGCCATAACCGGGGGGTGGCTGACCATAAGAGGGGTAGCCTTGGTATCCACCGTATCCCTGGTGTGGGGGTGCCCCGTATCCTTGGGCGCCGGCGTAGGGGGAGCGATTATAGCCACGATCAGGGGGCGGGGGACCAAGGGGAGGCGCAAAGCCCTGGGGCATCGGGCCAAGAGGATGTTCCCAGGATGAACGTGGGGGGTTCTCGCGAGTATTCACATAAAACCTAAGATTGTGATGAGCTCGACCGAGGGGATGGTCAAGGTTGTGCATACCATTGCTTATAACTGTCCCGCGATTAACTTATCAGGGTCAGAGAACAGCGAGGGAGGTGGAGATACGTACTCTGGGTTGTATTGTTGGATCCAGCCAAAGGGCAACTCTCTGATGTCTGGGTTAATAGGAGGAGCAGACATGGTGACGAGGATGGTCTGTGAGAAGGAAGAAAAAGAAGCTGGAGTTGGTCTTTATAGGATCAGCCACTAAGCGCAGTCAAGCCAATGCGGGGTTTTATCGATTTGTTTGTGGACACCGCTTTGCAGTGCTTTACATAGCATTGTCATTTTGCCCCGGCGGCCCGAACCCAGAGACAAATTTACATGGCAGTCGTCGGGCGAACTAGCATTCGAAACAAAATGAAGATTGCCATCACCCTAAAGATTCAGTAGCGTAGAGAAAATATCGACAAAACACTTGTATCGTATTCGCAAAACTTCAACCGAGATGAGCCTATAAACACGCGATACCTTCACATTTTTACTTCTTCTTGTCTGCCTTCTTCGCCTTCTTAGGGGGAGGTGGAGGCTCTTGATCCGACTCATCCTCTGAGCTCCCGTCGTCCGACATCTTCTCATCGCCGTCTTCTTTCTCTTCTGCAGACAGTGCATCCACAGACCCGGACTCCTCATCCCCCGACGACACAACAATCTCCGCTGATTTCGGTTGCGCTTTCCCTCCCTTCTGCAACATTTTGTCAGAGTTCGAACCGAAAATAAGAAAAGAAAACCATACAACAGGAGCAGATTTTTTGGCGGGCTTTGCGGCAGCCTCAATTTCCGTATTTGCTTTCTTGGATGTCCCTTCTGATGGAGCAAGCTGTGGATTTGCAGCGTTGTACTTGGCCATATCTTGCTCGTGTATTCGTTTCGCTGCGGTCACCCTGTCAAAGTAGGGCTAGGTCCAACCATGAGAATCAGAAATCGACGAAAAGCTCGTTCGCAAATACCTGTTTCCTCTCTTGGGGAAGCGAGTTCCACTGTTGGGAGATGAGACCCATGAGATCCCTGTACTGAATGTCTGGGTGCTGTTCGCGAACTGCGTTGCGTATCTCGTTCTGGAATAAGATGTATGCGGAAGGGGGAGCCTTTGGCGCGTTAGGATCCTTGGGCTTTTTCTCGCGTTTCCGCCTTTTTGTACCGTCTTCCGCGTCGGTGACAGCAGTAAGCTTCCGTTTTCTGGATGGGGCAGGAATCGCGTTGATGGCGGCATGCAAGCTTTCGACGAGCTCAGGATCGTCGAGGGGAACTTTGGCAACAACTTTGGCAAGCGCGTCCGCGAAATTGCCATATTGGCGCATCGCGTCGGCGGCGGAGGATAGTTTGGAAATGAACTAACGATAGAAAGGGGTTCAGATGGCATACGGGTGCGAAGACGCGAAGACTGACCTCAGTCCTTATCGTGTCCGCGTCGGAGGACTGTTCCTTGGCAAGTTTGGGGGCCATTTGTAGTGTAGACACGCGTTTGTAGTAGTTTGGGAGAGAGAGACAAGGAAGGACTTGGTAGTGCGAAAATCAACTAGTGTTGTTGATAGCTGCAATTATAAGCTTTTGTTTGTTGATGACTATTAGGTTCCCTATTGAAACCCAACTAACCATCAGGTAAGCATAGCTATTCATACAACCATTGGCCAGCTAGTTGTCCTTCACGACTGGGTCAATGAGGATGTGATCTAACGTACCTGCACAATGTTTAATGATTACTCGTTCTCGAGTACGTGTGTGGTTTCCAGAGTGCCAGGGCCTAGGAACGTGTCGCCAGGACCATATAGTTCACTGCACACGGTTGTCGCAGCACGCCGAAGCCTCGACCATATAATCCACGCATGTCAGACTGTCAGGGGTGTTAGTCGCGGTCAGGGCCATGGAGCAGAGACATCCTTGACTCTCAAGCCATGGACGATCACTCCAGAAACGAACCTGAGCACCGCTTCCAGTGAGAAGGAGCAGGCCGTGCCGGCGTGCCGCTGACCTAATTTAAACCTCGCTCTAAGCGGAGATAGAAAGGATGGTAAACTAATGGTTGCTCCGACTGGTCAGTGCGCACCGACCCTCAGCACCATCACAGAGACAGAACTCGCAGGCGGTTGAGCGTGGCGACCTGTTGAACGCCCTGCGAAAGGTGATAAAGGCTTGTATACCGTCTGTGTTTCTTCTCTGCTTTTCCGCGTCTCGTTTGCACAGAAATAAGCCGTTTAGTGTTGCCCAAAAACGCTTGAGAACCAAGGACGGCAGAAAAAAAGAGAAAATCTGTCCAGATGGATAGTATGTACCCGAATGTGCCAAGTCAATGGCCCCAGAATGTCACCGACTCCCAACACGTTCGTGTTGACGGTCAGCCCTCTTCAAGCAACGACTGGAAAGCCCGTCAGTCCTCCCCCAATGGCACCGCGGGAGGGTCTGCTGCTGCTGCGCAGTCAAGCCTGGATTTGGGCGACTTTGGATTGGGCGACATACCTGGTGAGCATTCTTCTAAGCGCCCATCACCAGCTACGCCCACTTCCTCCAACAAGCCAGCTGATCCTTCTCTTGAACAGGCCCTTCAACCTCCACGTCAATATCACCGCCCCCGCAATCGTACTATGCCCATCCATATCAGAGCTTTTTCATCTCCACCGTTCCTGCACCATACAATGCCATGTCCTACGGCGGCATGTCCTGGACGAGTGCACCCGCCCCTCTCCCCCTATCGAGTTATTCGACGTTGAATGGTGCAACTAGCACATCCATGTCGCAGCCATCGACATCCCAACAGGTGGCTTCTCCTCCACCCCCTGCTCCCGCTCAGCCTCAATTAATGATCGAGTACGGACATCAATTATTTTCCGGTACACGACAGCTAATATATCCCGACAGCCCTGCTTTGACGACGATCAGTGACCCAGAAACGAATCGACAATATTCACAATCTTCAAACCAACTCGGGGCAGTGGCGCAACAACCATCTCAGTCGCGACCACAACAATCGCAATATCAATATCAGCCTACATTATCGATTAATCCTTCATATGTTCTTCCATCGCATTTTTATTCACATTCCACCCAGCATCAACAATCTCAATCACAACCTCAAGTGCCTGCCACGCTCTCTCCTCATGTTCTTCATTCCCCCTCCACTTCCATGACCGGTACCTTATCTTCCTTTTACTCTCCATTCACGTCATCAACTTCGACAGGTACACCCACAATCTCGATCAGCCCTCAGGCTCGAAAGGACAAATTCTCAGCTGATATCAGACCCCTTCTTCAGCCAAATTCATTTACCGGAGCTGGCGCTGTCAGCTCTCTCGTTTCGCAGATCGACGATTTTGGCTCTCAAGATGTTGACCCGGTCACACGGCTAGAGATATTGACGAAACTCAGAGACAACGCCGGCAATCATTATTTCCGAGCTTGGTTAGAGAATGGCGCTGCTATGGACATCACTCGCGAATGGCTGAAAGCTGGTCTTATGGCTAAGAGCGATAGCCTTTTGGTTGAAACCATAATGCCATTGCTTCATGTCAGTCCCGTTTGGGTTAAACAAGGCACGGATTAGCCTAATACGCTCTCTTTAGATCGTGGACAGGCTCCCTATGACGGTCGATGCGTTGAAGGTTTCGAAGCTGGGCAAGATAATCGTCAAATTAGTCAAGGAACCGCCAGCACCAGGTGAGCTTTTGTTTCTGCACAACCCTCTCGATCCTCGCGTCCAATGGAGATATACATACGTCTGCCCCTGCATTGAAACGTGCTCGTCTGTCGTATCATAATCTAAGCGAACAACCTCATGTATCTAACTATTGTCTGCTTGTTGCCGTCCGACTGCAGCGATCCAGGATATGGCATCCAATTTAGAGCGGAAGTGGCGGCAGTTGGTCGAAACGGCCACGAAACAGGGAGAAAGCAATCAACCGGAGGGTAGGTCACGTCAGTCTGTTCGGTTAACGGACGAGCGCTAACTCCATTTACAGACTCGAAGGTTAAGAAACGGAAGCTGAGCGAGCCTCCGGCTGCAAAGGCAGCACCTCCTGCAAAGAAGGCTGCTGTAACGCCTGCACCCTCGTCCTCCAAGATAACTGTGAAGAAGGAGGCTAAGCCAGTAAGCCTGCCCGTCAAGGATTCAAGATCGGATTCGTCA
Source organism: Chalciporus chontae (assembly GCA_038089555.1). NCBI lineage: Eukaryota > Fungi > Basidiomycota > Agaricomycetes > Boletales > Boletaceae > Chalciporus > Chalciporus chontae. The sequence continues at coordinate 53,898 of JBBPLD010000056.1, read as the reverse complement.
TTCTTCTCCGCTCCAAAGCCGAAACCAAAGTTACCGAGCTTCAAGAAGGCCCCTGTCCCCGTGAAGAAAGAGCCAGACACGAATGTCGCACAACCTTCGTCGATCGATCCATTTCAAGAAGCGCTCAAGTCGATGGGTAAACGGAAAGCATCTCCGGCAGTGTCGACGCCTCCCCCGGTTCCGGCAGCTAGCACACCACCTGCAACAACGAATAACAACGCCACCGGTAGGGTGAAGAGAAAGTCGGTATCGTGGGCGCCTGAAGGTCAACTGGAGTCCATCCGGTTGATCGAGCGAGCGGTCTACGACGATGATCCAGTAGATGTCAGCGCTTTGCTCTATTTTCACGTGTACTGTACGTTGATGTCGCGTGTCGCGGGTTCGTTCGTTAGGGTACACATACTGCGCACAGTCTTCGCGATCTTGATCGGGGAGAAGGGGCGGCGTTGCATGCACATTTGTTCGAAGAACTCATTGACTGGACGGACCCAATAAGTGAGTCTCCGTAATCATAATGGAACGTGTTCGATCGCTGACAACCAGGGGGTTGGGAACCCCACTTCGCCGTACAGCCATCGATATTCCGATAGATATTGAACTGACACAACGCGGCCAACAGAGCGTGGAGAAGAACTTCCAGGAGGAGCGCGAGCAAACCGCGCTGGGTGCTCTGTACATGAGTGCGGCGCAGATACCAGACAGCCCGGCAGAGCCTGCGGGGACGATCCCGGAGGAGGAAGTTGATGGCGATGTCAAGATGATGATGGTCGGGCCCGAGTGCGACATCGTCTTCTGGAGTGGAGACGCGTTAGCACCACAGATGTCTGTTGCAGACCTCGTGAATCAGCTTGGCGCGGTCGGAGGTGACCATGTCATGAACGGTGGGGCAGGCGGGGATATCCCGATGGATTTCGACCCAAACATTCTATCGTCGATACCACCAGACCAGATGCAGCAGTTGATGCAGCAAGCTCAGGCTTTGCTCAACCCCGGTCAAGCGTCAGGTGGAGCAGGACAGCCGCCACCACAGTTTGGTGGTGCGCCGGGACAGAACTGGGGTGACGCCTCAGGTCAGTTCCTAGAGTTTGGACAGGACTTTCCGGGCGACGATCCTTCTGCACGAGGTCGGTGGTCAGCAGACAGGGGACGCGGACGCGGGGTGCGCGGACGCGGTGGCAGCGGCGGCCGAGGGCGGGGTGACGACGGTCCTTATAGAAATAGTAAACGAAGACCATGCAGTTTCTTTGCTGAAGGAAGGCGAGCATACATCATCACCATTGAACGTATGAACGAAAGAAAACTGATGATTTCTCTTTTTTTTCGTGATTGCAGATGCAGATATGGAGATCAATGCGATTTTAGCCATGAACCTGTCTTTTAGCATCCATCTCCTTTACTATAGTACTGTTCCCCCCTTTCTCTATTCTGGAATTTGGTAGCGTTTCTGATGATATGTATGGCACTTCGTTCGAAAACCATGCGAGGCCTTGAAGTATGTGTCAATCTCATTGCGCGCTTGTAATTTAGACTCGACGGAAATGCCCCGGACTCAGCTTTGGAAGATCGACCTCAAGCCCGCGCAATCGCCGTATAATCTCTCGCAGTAGTTAAGAAAGCATTGGTACTGGTACAGAAAGCTATAAATAACACATTGATGAAGCACCCAAGTATAATCCGAGCAGCACGAGAGATAGAAAGATATATGTAAGTAACAGCCAAATACAGACGAGTGGGGGGAGTGGCTGGATGACGACCATGTACAATCACAATATACTTCCATCGATAGCGACAACACAAGATATTCCACAAGATATTTCCGCAGATGTTAACCGTTCCGCTTTGGTTTGCGAGTCTTTTTTGATTGTGGTTCAGAGTTGCCCATTGTCGGCGAGTTGGTATCGTTGGGCTTGCGCTTGAGCGTTGCCGTGGCCATCGTTGGAGTCAGTCCCGCCTGCGAAGGAGCGGGAGGCTGATTAGGTGCTGGGGGAGCGGGGCCGGAGTTTGGGAGCTTACTCTGCTTTTGGGGGGTATCAGCAGAGGGCGGCGGCGGAATGTGTTGAGGTGAATTGCCAGATGACATAGGATGTATCGAAAGAGCCGACGGCAACATGCCAGGATACAGTGCTGACGTTGGTGGTCCGCCATAGCCATGGAAACCTCCGAGTCCGTGACCACCGGGAGGAACTGAACTCATGTATGCACCGTTGAAGGAGGGGTTATGTGGTCCCTCCCGGAGTTTTTTTGCTAGCGCTGAGAGCGCATCTACGTGGAGGATTTTGTCAGGTGGAGTATTCATATGTATTCGGGAGTGGCGTAGCTACCCATCGGCCCTAGTCGCGTTTCGTTTGCGAAGGTGATCAAGTCTGTCATCTGACTGACGCTTTCGGCAAGCTAGAAAAACAAAGACGAGTTCGGATCATCACTGCAGAAATTTCGAGCGACACGGACCTCTAGGCATCGCATAGTAGCTTGGGGTATGCCGAACGCGTTGACCGGTTCACCTGGTATTGATGCATGATCGATCAGAACGCGTGGCTCGTCCCATTGTCTATCCTCGTCTGGTCGTTGACCACTTGATGTACCGTTTGGTGTGGGGGTGGGTGCATTACGCGTCTTGGGTGAAGGTGATTCGATGGACCGTTGACCATTGATAGCATCGAGGGAGATGAACTTTTCGTGCGTATGTGCGTCAAACTGAAGTTGGTCAAACCTGAGCGTAAATGAAGCCTGCTGGGGTTGTGAAGGGGAGGTGAGTGGGATAATGAAGACGTGGACTGTCAGGGGGCCTCGAAGCGTGACCGTGTATCCGTTGTTGTACTTGTACGTCCACACCGCGCTCACACATTCGACGACAGCGTGGTATTGGGCAACGAGTCTTTCTCGCGCGCCATCGAGCGACAATGTCATCGACTTGACACCCGATTGTGTGGTCACCAGAAAAAACCGGGGCAAGATGGGAACGCCGATTTCTGCGGTGTCATCGGGGATTAATCACAACGTTGTCATTTGAACTGCCAAAGAACGGAAAAGTGACGTACCAAATGGCTTCGCTTCGTTCCTCTGGTTATCTTTCCACAAGGTAACCTTCATGATCGCCTTTGGCGTAAAATATTCGTGCACGAGCCCCGTCCAAAATGATAATTGATGTTTCTACCGAAGAAGGAGCGAAAATGCAAGTTAGTAAGAAGCCCGACCGGGCACCCGAGGAAGAGAACTGACTTGAGGATTCTCATTCGAGAGTTGCCCGCTAAACTGTAGTAAGCGAATGAGCCCCTGGCCGAGCCCTATCGGCATGGCCATCCTTCTCATGCAAAGAATCAGGATCTGGTTCCAAAATAGAGTCGATAGCATGAAGAACTCACACAGGATGCCGTGGGATGACGGAGGGTTGCGATTGTGACGTACTCGCTTCCGACGACGTGGCGTTGGTGCCAGCTGGATTATGCTGGCCCTGCGGTGGCCGAGGTGCTATAGGCTGCTGCACTGATGGAGACCGTTGTGGCTGGCGAGGTGAAGACTGGGGTGGTTGGGTATGAGGTGTTATTCGCGCGGAAGAGAGGATTCCAGATGTGGGGGGAAGTTGTGATTGAGAGCTCCGCGGTGTGTGGGATAGACCACCCTGAGATGGTGGGCGACCCGGTGGTCCTTGTGGTTGAGACTGTGGTCGCTGTTGCTGTACATGCGCAGCCATAGGATCTGACGGAGAATGTCGATGAGGAGGTGGCATTTGCCGTGATGGGACAGAATTGCCATGTGTAATGGGATGTGATGGGGGACGTGCTGGTGGGGGAGGATTTCCTTGTGAGTGCAGAGCAAAATGACCCCCAAAGTTGTCATTTTGTTGAAGCTGCTCAAACTGTTGTGCAGGGGTCGGTTGAAATGAAGGGCGAATCGATGGATTGGATGTGGTCTGGAGGTTCTCACCAATGGACTGGGGTATCTCGAGAGCGTCGTTTTGTGGTACAGGGGAAGTAAAGGGGAATGCAGCAGCGTTCGTATTTGGTATTCGATTTGTGCCGGGTACGAGATTCTGCGAGAAATGATGGTTCTGGGAGCTGACGAACGCATTCTCTGGATGACTCATCGGACGAGGACCCGCTGATTGGGATGGGCCAGGTTGGTTCATGATCATGGTAGATGCGGGATGCTGCTGCTGTGGGTGTGTACCTGGACGAGGGGACGATGTTAGAGAGGAGGGGGCGTGGAGAGGATGACCGGGTACGGAGGGCTGAAAAGAATGTTGTGATAGGCCCTGCTGTAGGGCTGATTGTGGCATTCCTTGAGATAAACTGCCGATTAACTGTGGAGGGGCAGTCGGATTTCTGAGAGGGTTCTGTGGTACACCGGTAGCGGTCGGTTGGCGGGCCATTAAATCTTGGGGGATTGATGTCGGAATAGAAGGGGGGATGCGGGACATGATGGGTTGCTGAGGTTGTTGTCGCAGGTGAGCGGACATGTTTGACTGTGGATTGATGGACATATTGTTGATGCCGTTGAGAGAGGACTGAGAGGGATGAATAGCATGGCCAGAGAGATGGGATGCAGCTTGGTTGAGACCCTGAGGATGAGACTGCACACGTCGAACCTGTACGCCATTGATGCCATGCTGCATCATGCCTGCAGGAAAAGCCATGGGTTGGAGCGGGTTATGTCCGAGCGGAGCCATGTGAGATACGCCGGGCGCGGATGCGTTCATCTGGGTGTTCTGACCCTGTTGTAGAGCAGACTGATGTATCTGGTACCTCGCAGCTGTCGCTTGAAGGGTAGTTGGATTGGTGTTCTGAACGGCGGATTGGAGCATTGGGTTAGCGACATGGGGCATGAGGCCGATATGGTTTGGAGGTTGCTGCTGTTGTGCGGGGAGAAAGCGGGGAGAGTTTATGGGTACTTGGCCGAGTTGTGGCATGCTCTGCTGGGTACGGAGGAGGTCAGGAGGACCCGAACGGACGTTCATTTGTGATAGTCAACCTGGGAGAAAGGGGGGAGGAGGAGGAGGAGGAATATCAGGGGACGGGGGAAAGAGAGAACGGGGCGTCGAGAGACGGAGGGGTGGAAGGGACGGATGCAATTTTGGCGCGGAGGAGAGAGCGCCGTGTTGGATCGAATCGGAGAGGGGAAATACAGAAAAAATATCAGAAATAAAGGAGAACGATTGGAAAACTCTGTCCAAGATATTCAAAAGATATTCAGATATCTGCGTTTTTTTAGAAGAAATATATGTCAGTTCTCGGTCGAATACGACGTCGACGACACAGACAAGAACAGCAATAGCCACACAGCCACCAACTTCTCCTCCTCCTCCTCCTCCTCCTCCTCCTCCTCCTCATGGTTCGACAGTTCAAGCATCACGAAGAAAAGCTACTCAAAAAAGTTGACTTTCTCTCAGTAAGTCGTGCCATCCCCAATCATCAACAGTCGTCCAATCCGAGCAGTGGAAACAGGACGCAGGCCTACGCGAGATAAAGGTCATCCGAAGATACCACCTCCAGAACAGAGAAGACTACCACAAGTACGTTCATACCCCCGACATATCATATCGACCCCACTCACCACCCGAGCAGGTATAACAAACTCTGTGGATCACTACGGTCATATGCACACCGTCTCTCCATGTTACCAGCTCAGGATCCCTTCCGTGCAAAGATGGAGGGCCAACTGCTCTCAAAACTCTACGACATCGGCGTACTCAACTCACAAGCAAAACTGAGCGACGTCGACAACAAGCTCACCGTTGCTGCTTTTTGCCGTCGTCGCCTCGCCGTATTCATGTGCATGTCTAAGATGGCAGAAACTGTCAGTGCAGTACGTACCTTTTTTTCTCTCCTATTCATCTCATCACTCACCCGCACACGAACATCAGGCCGCAAAGTTCATAGAACAGGGCCATGTCCGCGTCGGTCCCGATACAATCACTGATCCAGCCTTCCTCATCACAAGGTACGTCTTTCCTGCTCGGCATCGCGTACCTATCTTATCAGACCCTCAGGCACATGGAAGACTTTGTCACCTGGGTAGACACGTCCAAACTGAAGAGGACGATCATGACATACAACGACGAGGTTGGTGTCGCCATTGTTTCCTCTGCCTCTCTAACAGTCATCATCTAGCTCGACGATTTCGATCTCCTGTAACCTCGCACGATTGTCAGTGCGTTCTCGTGTACATTATTTTGCGGATGATCATGCCAGTTGCATACACCATGGCACGCCCAATCACGCGAAAGCTCGAGACGACGGTCTATGTTTCTCGACCGACCTTCACGATAAAAGTACTGCCTGCAGTGGTTGTTATACTACCCTGCTCCTCGTATATCACTGTCTGTATTCTGCTTTGACAGATCAATTGTAGTTGTATTATCTATTGTGATTGTCTGTGCAAGTATCGAGGACACAACGGATGGCGGCTTGCGCGCGAGTTGCCGTTCAAATGTACCGAACGAGCTATATGTGTAAAGACACCGACATGGACACACCACCCCAGGCCAGCACATTTCCTTCATCTACTACTACCATATATTACCCTTCCTTTCGCTTTTTGCTCTCATTATCTCTTTCTTGCATAGAGCCACTGTAGTCTCTCTTCTGGGGGTGCTCAGTCTAGACCGTAACGATGGCGGAAGCCGGAGACGGAAACATCAAAGTCGTCGTGCGATGTAGACCTCTCAACAGTCGCGGTATGCCTCATACGCCGGCCATCTCTCGAAATCCCTCACCACTCATTCTATCCATCATGCAGAGCTCGGTCGGGGCGCAAAACCGCTCATTCGCATGCAGGGCAACCAGACATTCATCGATCCCCCAGAGACTGGATCTTCCCAGGACACCAAGCGTGCCACGGAGAGGAAAACGATGCCATTCAGCTTTGACAAAAGTTACTGGTCTGCTGGACCTCGTGACGAGCCGGGCTATTGTTCTCAACAGACCTTGTACGACGACCTTGGGAAGGAATTATTGGACCATGGGTTTGCGGGATTTAATGCGTGTATTTTGGCTTGTGAGTGCCCTCTGGATTGGTCGCTAGGTCACTGTTTGGCATACTGACATGCGACGCACGCGCGCGTGTAGATGGACAGACTGGTGAGTGACTTCCTGTGCAGGGGTAGCGTCATGTTCTGACGTACAAACCTGATAGGTTCTGGCAAATCATATAGGTGTGTGCTAGGATGGACCATTTATAGTGTTCCAATGCACTCACGAGCTACACCATGACAGTATGATGGGATGTACGTACTCTCCAGACTCGTGTGTTGCCACTCATCGACTAACCCCGCCCTCTCAGATGGACCCGACAAAGGAATTATACCTTTAACATGCTCGGAGTTGTTTGTACGCGTAGAACAGAAGAGGGCTCAGGATCCCAATGTTCATTTCACAGTAGAGGTATCATACATCGAGGTATGTCATCTTGTGCCCCTTGAAGGCAACTCGTCACAATAACTACCTTGGATCCCAGATATACAACGAGAAGGTACGCGACCTCTTGAACCCCAAGAATTCGGGGAACTTGCGTGTTCGAGAACATCCGAGTCTTGGACCGTACGTTGAGGATTTGTCCAAGTTGGTCGTGAGCAGTTATGAGGAGATGATGACGCTTATGGATGAGGGTAACAAGGCGCGTACGGTGGCTGCGACGAACATGAACGAGACGTGAGTCGTCATTTCACGTCGCTTCAATCATCAACTATGGGAAGGCTCAAGGAGCAGTTGCGTCTAGGTCCTCTCGATCACACGCCGTGTTCACGCTGTTGCTGACCATGAAGAGGCACGATGTTGACACTAACTTAGACACCGAGAAAGTATCTCGAATCAAGTGCGTGTTCACTTGAACCGTAATAATCGAGTTGACGTTCGTTTGCCAGCTTGGTCGACTTGGCAGGTTCAGAGAGAGCTAACTCGACAGGAGCGACTGGTCAGCGTCTAAAGGAAGGAGCGAACATCAATAAGTCACTCACCACGCTCGGAAAGGTCATTTCTGCACTCGCCCTCGCAAGCCAGGACGTGGGGAAGAAGGGGAAGAAGGGCAAAGGCGACGATTTCATCCCTTATCGTGACTCTGTGAGCACACCACCTCCGCTGTTTCTTTGGTCTGCCCCCAAGACCCCTGGCTCACTGGTCGTCCAACACTAGGTCTTGACGTGGCTTCTCAAGGACAGTTTGGGTGGAAACTCGAAGACGGCCATGATTGCTGCCATTTCGCCAGCCGATTACGAGGAGACGTTGAGCACGCTACGGTATGCTGATCAGGCGAAGAAGATCAAGAACAAGGCGGTGGTGAACGAGGACCCGAACGCAAAGCTTGTGCGCGAGCTCAAGGAAGAGTTGGAGTTGCTCCGAGCTCGCGTGGCGTCGTCGAGTGGAGAGGATATGTTCGACCCGAAGATACCCCCGGAGAAACAGAAGGTGACATATCAGACGAAGGATGGGAAGATCAAGACGGTCACAAAGGCGGAATTGCAAGAACAGATGGAGGCGAGCGAGAAGTTGATGCAGAGTCTGAACGAGACGTGGGAGGAGAAGCTGGTCAGGACTCAAGAGGTGCAGAAGGAGCGGGAGAAGGCGTTGGAAGAGTTGGGTATCACGGTAGAGAAGAACCTTGTGGGCGTACATACCCCGAAGAAGGTGAGTATTGCTCTGTGGTTCAAGCTCGCATCGCACTGAGCTGTTCTATAGATGCCTCACTTGGTAAATTTGGTCAGTATTTTCTGTCTAGAAATTGATGTGTTACTGAACGAGTCCTTTCCTGTTTCAGAACGAAGGTGAGCAGATGTGTCGTCGAGTTGGTTGCATGACTGAATGGCTGGCATATAGACCCATTGATGAGCGAGTGTTTGCTTTATCAACTCAAGCCCGGTCGCACAATGGCATGTATGCTGATGTTCTTGTACGTTCACCAATGCTCAGATGATATGCTAGGTCGGACGTCTGGACAGCGAAAAGCCTGCCGCAATTCGGCTCAGTGGGGACAACATTTCCGAGGAACATTGCACATTCGAGAATGTCGACGGCAAGGTCACGTTGCATGCTACGCCAGATACCGTGACGGTCAGTCGTGTATAGGGGGTTTGTGGTAATCTCCTGACTTTGATTTTGTAGTTCTTGAACGGAAAGCAAATTGCTCCGGGACAGGCAAGCAGTTTTGATTTCGGTTTGAAGGGACCTTGTCTTGACCCTGTCTCCAGCCATATAAACTACGGACAGGTTACCGAATCATTCTCGGTACGTTCGAGTGTCATGGATCCACTGTGAATGTCATTGATGATCGGTTTTGGACCAGGCGATAACCATGTCTTCCGGTTTAACAACCCTGAAGAGGTCCGGAAACAGCGTGATCGAGCGACAGCTCGCTCCAATCTGCACTTGAGCATATCTGCTGCAGACCTCGAAGGCGGCGAGGCTCCTACACCCTCCACTCGACCGCCGTCCAGAGCGTCATCCGCAGGCGACGCCGACGTAGACTGGAACTTTGCTAAGCGAGAAGCTGCTCTGGCACGACTAGGCCTCGATCCTACGTTGGACAATCTCCCGGATGAAGAGCTCAACAAGCTCTTTGAACGAATTACCAAAGTCAAAACGATGCGCGACCACAACTCGAAGCCACGGACTGAGAGTAGTCTCAGCCAACGTGACGACGTGTGGAGCGAGTCTGGTCGGCCTTTCTCTAGCGATGCGACGACGGACGACACGAGCGTCGACGCTGGCCATGGTAGTCCTGACATGGACGGTCCTCTCAAGGACGTCCAGCACCAGCTTGAATCTCGACTCCAGGCGATATCAGAGTCGAATGAGGCTGAGGACCTGAAGGTGGAAAAGGACCACATGGAGCACCAGTTGAAGATGGTTCAACAACAACTCCGGCGCTTAATCAACGCACGTGCGCATGGCGAATCGGAAGACGATATCGTCGGATTCGACCCAGTCATCTACACGGCAAAGCAGTTACGTTTGATACGCAAGGTACTCGATAAATGGCGTGCCCATCGGTCGTTTTCCATGGCTGAGACCATTTTATCTAATGCCGTCCTTGTGAAAGAGGCAACCGTTATCAGGTTTGGGGGTTCTTCGCCCTTTTGAAAAGAAAAGAAGGTTGATAGTTTACATATTTGATTTTTACAGCAAGGAACTCGGCAAAGACGTTTCTTATAATTTTACCGTCGCATCCGGTGGCTCTCTGGCAGCGCCGACCTCGGGCGTGGACAACATTGGAAGTCTCGATGGGTTCGGCGACGTTGCCGATCCCCGACTGGCCTCCGCTACACAACCATCCGTTGCTATCAAAGTTCTCGATAAAAAACATTGTGCCATCTATACCTGGTCTTTAGACCGACTCCAACAGCAACTCCAACGAATGCGGAATTTAACGACCTATATCGACAGACCATCATATACTCAACACTTTAGCTCCGACAAGCCCTTTTACGACTCCCCTCCTCCGCAGTTCTCGTTTATCGGAAATGTTCTCATTTCTCTGGCTCCTCTTTCCCGTCGCCTTTCCTCGTCCTCCGTCGTACCGATATTTTGCCGGTACACCGCAGAAGCAATCGGGTCGTGCAGGGTGGACCTCAAAATCTCCAGCGTAATCCAAATGTCCTCAAAGCATGGATCTGGATCCGCTGCCTCAACTAGGCCCGCCTCTCCCGCTCCATCACTATTGCCTCCGGGGAGCAAGATCAGCTTTTTCTTGACAATTGATTGTATCAAAGGACTCTCATCCCACGACTTCGCAGCCCTACACTTACAGGTGCGATTATCTTCGTTCGTGGGACCGTCACTTGCGAACGAAGAGATATTCTCATCCTCTGTGCTTGATATGGAGACATCTTCACTGTCGGAACTCAAGTTCCGGCGGACGTTCTCTATTGTCGCTCCTACCAAGGTCCTAAACCACTTGCGACAAGGATATGCTCCGGTAGAATTCTTTGCTGCTGTCAAGCCAACCTACTTGGAGCGCTTGGAACGATGGGACGAGATGCGCGAACTGCGACTTCTCCCACGTCCGCCATCCATCACGAGCCAAGCTGACAATGCGTCTGCGAATACTCAAATCATGCGCAGATCAGAGACCGATTTCGTCGTCGAGCAAATGCATGATGTCGCGGCGCGTATTCAGATCAAGGAGCTGGCCGCGGACGGGCAGTATGTCCCTGTACCTGTGGTTTCTCAGGGAAGCCTCGATCCGGGGGCATTTTTCCTCCACCAGGGGTTACAGCGTCGTATTTCCCTGGAGCTTTCTTCTGACTCGGGTCCTCAGCTCCCATGGACAGATGTGACTAGAGTCCGGCTGGGAAACGTGCGTTTGCTCGATCCGAAGGGCCGAATACACGATTCAACCTCGAAGGCTATGGTCACCCTTCCACTGCTTGCGGATCAAACCGTCGAGTTCAAGCCAGACGGGACAGGATCGTTGACATCAGAGGCATTGTGGGATTCGAGCATCCACGATTCAGTGTTGTTGAATCGTGTGACCACAAATCCTTACCGCGTCATTCTGCAACTGCAATGGGCTGTGGCGGTAGAGACGTGCAGTGAACCGGTGCAGTTTTCGATGGACGTCGCGGTGACTATGCAGACGCGCGACTCGCGACCTCCCAGCCGTTTCTTGACGTTCCTCAGTTCAGGCAAGATTCTTTCGAGGATGAATTCGATATTCAAAGTCCGTCTTTCGCCGCCCTTGACGCGCTCGCCTCAAGACCTTTGGCGTCTCGATACTTCGGACAAGTATGTGCGCGGCGAGGAAGTGCTGCAGAACTGGAGGCCTCGGGGTATCTCGGTCGTGGATGACTACAATCGTCTTGTCAAGACTGAAAGAAGAGCTGCTGATGTCCAAGCAGTACGCGTTGTCCTGGCGTCGTCTTCCGCGATGTCACGGCCTGATCAATCTGGGTCTGTGGTCTGGGGCTCTGACGCGTTGCTCCAAAAGACGTTGGCTCTGTGGCAACGACGTTTTGGTTATCCTGACGAGGTAAGTCGACCATGATCAGATCACACAACCTGGAAACTGGTTCTGAAAATATACCTTTCTATTGTAGATTGTCCTCAGTCAGGTACCGTCAGAGACGGATAAACCCAGCCATGCTGCTAAAACAACCGCGAGCAGAGCCCCCGCTGAGGGCATCAAACTTAACTCCACCATCACGCAAGTTCCTCGCAGGTTAGTCCTGGTCTTCAGTCAGGGGTCCAGTTAGTAATATTTTTCTCTATTGCAGTGATGGGCCGACGAGGAAAGGTTACTTGTTGATACTCAGTGATGCCAGCCAGGACACCTGGGACAAGCGTTGGTTTGTCCTCCGACGGTGAAGCCTATTTTCTTTGCCCTCCCGACGTCTTCACTCACGTTGCCCGTAGACCCTACCTCCACATGTACACGAGTTCGAACGAACTCGAGGAAGTCGGCATCATCAGCCTCCAAGGAATGAATATCGAGTGTGACACAAACAAGCAAGCTCTTCTCGGCGTGAGTACGGGTAGTGCTCCTTCGACTCTCTTGTCTAATGACTCCCTGCAGAAACAATTTTGTTTTACACTTTTCACGGCGGCCAACTCACATGTGCTAGCTGCGCCCTCGTTGAAGGAACTTCAGACATGGACATCGAAACTAGACCCTACTGGTTCCCTCTCCTAGACGTCCCTGATATACCGTTCACATTGCGGATAGCTTCTTTCTCCTTTTTATCTTATTGGGCTCATACTGTCTACACGTATACCATAGCTACCATACGGAACCCGCAAATGTATGTGTTATGCGCTCACGCGCCATGCTCAGGTGCAAATGATGTCCTGCGCACTCACGACGACCGATAAGCACACACCCCACGATCGAACTCACCTACGATCCAGAACAGGGTATAGCTTACAGCACTCCCAGGGAAGCTCGACTCGCCGCATCATAGCGGTGGATACACATGATATACACGCAGACTTTGAACCCTCGTTCGTGAAAGAAGGTGAATTTGTCATGTTCGATAGAAACTGTCGGAAGAACACCAAGAACCTACTCTGACGACCCGCGAGCGACTTACCATGGATTCCGCTCGAATATCAATCCCACCGTCAAGCAGTCCCAAAACTCTTATCTCTCTAACGCCGCCGTCAAAGAGCAACCAGAAATTCGTTTCAGTCTGTCCCACTCGACTGCCTGACAGACTTTGACTCTGAACTCCCACAGGGGGGAGTCCATCGTCCAGAGTGTGTGAATTTCGAGTCATTGTGGACCTATAGGACCATACGCCGCTCCGTCGCTTGTTCATTTATGACCATTATCTTAGATGCGGATTTTTGTCGCTGTCATGTTGTTCGTTTGTTCAAGTGCCTGTCGCTTCGATACCACCCAGCCCATCTCACCTCTGTCAGGCTCACAGATCTGTCAGTAGTAAAAGCCTGTCCAGAGGGATGGAGGATTCCACGTTGGCGCTTCCGCTGTGGCACTCGGAAGAATTGTGATGTTAATGTAGACTCTAGAGGGATTGACCACGTGTCAACAGTTCATTTACCACGAAGTGCGTGCTCATCTCGGGCGCAGCTCTGTTTTGATTCGGAAAAGCAATCCAGAGTCCCGTAAAAAGGCAACCGCGACGGGGAAACGAAAAGAGACCAACTATTTTTGACAAGGGAAGAAGCTGACGATTCGGATGGTTGGGTCGATAGTAGGTGTGTTGCCATCAACTTGAACGACTGTAAAAGTGAGCCAGAGTGAAGCGCAGGAATTGGCGTAGGAACCGCACTGAAGCCGATCAGATTAACAAACTGTCATGCTGTACTCACCTTATTTGACCCCTGGTACAACTAAATAGGTGCCAATTAAATCACCCTAGGGAGCTCAGCGCTCAGGGGTTTTGGTTCCAGACTCGTATCAGCGTTTACTTCACCGGGAAATCTCCTTCGTCAAAGATCTCATCGTGAGTACCCGCTCTGGATGCGCAGCTCGCTTGATAGAAAATTCAGTTGTGTAAGCCAATCCCATTAGTTCCGTTGACCGTATTGTGGCACGGACTCACCGACTTTGTAGTATAAGCACCACAAATGGAACCATGGAACGGGGTGGCTCCATTCGCGGACGAGAATACTAGCATGACTACCGTCAACATAACTAGGATGTTTGAATCGTGCGTAAAGCTTCTATGAACATTAGAAACCCCGCGCTCAAGCCGCGAGGTGACTCTACAAGCACACGATGAGCCACTTACTTGACTTTAAAATTGACATGTACGGCATGCGTCAAATGCTATCTTGGTGCCGCGGTGGTATCCGAGGACTAGATTTCAAGATGTCAGCTCGGCACATTATGCACACGATTGAGCGGTAGAACACTACCGCGGTGATAATTTAAAGTTGTGAACTGGTGTAGTTGACTAAAAGTCACTGAGGCTGCCAGTTCGCGCCTTGCGACTTGTCAGGGGTTATGTAAAGCAGTGTATTGTTCAAATCTGCAGCGGCAGGAGAAGGTTTTTTGTCCAGCACTGGGGGCAACTGAATTGCGTGAATACGAGGAATCAGATGTCATTGTAGATTGTAAACTAGACTGCGTGATGCGACGATTGTGATACAGTATGATATATGAATCCGTGTAGTACGGGTTAAAAAGTGTGGGGTACGAAAACACGAAGGTAAAGGTATGACGAAGGATGTAAAATAAGGCATCGAGCAATCTATGAACGAAGTAAAAATTTGAGATTTTTGTGGTCTCTTGCGGGATGCAGTAAACTGTTGGATACAGGAAGAACGAAGTGGCGAATAAAATCATGGGCTTGATTTAACCACAGGTAATCGGGCAGTCATTCTGAGTAATCAATTGCATCAGAAACATCATCCCCGAGCGCATGATCCAGCACTTACTGGTCTTGTAAACGTGAGCATGTGACAAGTGATGTACCCTTTGGCGAAACCAGCTCCAGCGTACGCGAAAAGGTATTGCCATTTTCGCTTGAATGTCTCGTACTCATGAGGGTCTCGCAAAGCGGGGTAGTCTTTAACAATCAAATCCTGTCGCACATTTGCCTCCAGGCGACGACCCCACTCGCGGAGAGTTCGAGGGTAATCTAGGAATTAGAAAAAAAAAACATGAGAGGAGGATACTGCAAAACCGGAAACGACGTACGTGCAGCGTGATTCTCAACTCCTTCAAGAGTGAATCTGCCCTGCGAGCCGGTGTTGGCACCTTCGATCAATGCAGTCGCACTGGGCAAACAAGAGTTGGGCCACATGTAACGACGCATGAAGTCCTCAGGTCTGAAGCATTAAGTCAGAAGCGAAGGCATGGAATGCTGAAGAGCCCACTCACTGATATTGGGAGTATCTCGACTCTGGGAAGCTCGAAGCGCTGACGACCGCAGTCGCGTTTTTCGACTTCAGAGCGAAGTCTACGAGCTGAAAGTAGGAGTGGTAATGCTGGGATCCTACATGCTAAAACAGCGCAGGTGTCAAAATTGTCCTGAAGGTGGAACCCTTATCTGACTAACCTCCAACATCTCGATACTGATAAAGGCATCAAATGCTTTCTCGAATTCAGCAGGGATCTCGCGGTAGTCCATCAAATGAACACGGATGCGGTCCTGAAGACCCGCTTCCTTGATCCGCTCTTCTGCAAGAGCTTTTTGTTCTTTAGACAGCGTGAGGGTATCAACCTCACAACCGAATGTCCGGGCCGCCTGAGTTTCGATCAGATATTAGATTTGCCGTTAAGAACAAAAAACAATGGCGTCACCTCAATGGCCATGCCGCCCCAACCCGAGCCAAACTCCAGGATCCGGTCCCCTGGCTTTACTTTGGCTTGGGTGAGCACGTAGCGAATTTTGCGGAGTTGCGCAGCTTCCAAATCGCCAGGGAAGGGACCATCAGTCAAATCTCCGCGTACACCACCTTCGGCGTCGCTCCACAATGCACATGAGTACATCATTTCTTTGCTAAGGAATGCCTGAAAATGCGGTGATTGGTAAAATTATTTCCTAAGGTTTGGTCTAGGACATACTTTGAAAAGTTCATTAGATTGATCATAACTCGCAATTGCGTTTAAGCGGGCTCGTGAGCGTGTCTGTCCGAGGAACGCGTTCGCGAGCCCAGAAAGGGCTGAGGTTACCCGACTGATAGCTGAGGACAACCCATCCATTCCAGACTCATTCTCAAGCCAAAGCTGACATCACGTGAGCCCAAAGATCTCCGACACAATAGAACAATACGCACATCCATGACAGATTTAAGGCTGCTGACTTCGACATCGCCTACCATATAGGCTTCACTGACTAAACAATACGTCAGATCGGGACATGACATGACATCGTTGATGCTTACAACCAAGATCCTGCGAGCTGGGGGCACATTAGCTTGAGCATAACAAAAAGAGAAGACGAGCACGAACAAGAGGATGCGAGTCCAGAAGTCGGGGTTGGTGACTTTGAGGTAAACCTCATTGCAATCCTTGGAGCGTGTTCCATAGTGGTAAACACCTTCGGAGTCGACAAGAGTCAAGTATCCTCGCGTGATAGCCTTTTCAAGGATCGCAAGGACAGAGCTCCGCGCTGCCAACAAAGTGAGATAGGGCATGATAACGGGCTGTGGCGTGACGTACCATAGCTAGATAAGACAGACTTTGGGCTGGGGAATACAATGGATAATGAGGAGGGGGAGCGGTAGAAGTGGGCCGCTGAGGAGAAGGTTAGAGATGAAGAAGTCGTTGCGTTCAACATCGTGACGAAGATGTAGGGGAGGTAGGGCGAGATGTGGGTCCGCTAAGGGGGAGGAAAATACACTGGAGTACAAGCGGATGGGGGAGTACTAGGGCCACACCATGGTGGCCCTTTATACGGTGCTGCACCTGGGCACAACCCACGAGCAGTCACATCACATATTTGCACATGCAGAAATTATTCTGTATTGTACTCGGCAAAAATAGAGGGTGCAGAGATTGCCTAGTTGTTCCCGTCCAGGGATTCGCGGGAAAAGTAGATGTGGATCTGAGATCTGTGCATTGACGGAGTCGGAACTGGAAGAGTTTGAGAAACATAGATCCGTTGCCAAATGGGAGCAGTGATTCGGACGTACTTGGCTCGTTGAATTCAATGCATGTGGTTCCGCCGCAATATTATTCGGGCCCACTCAGGCTTGTCTGTCCCGAGTCAAGCATACGGGTAATCAGTATAAACTTGTCATCAATGAGGAGAATTCAGCTCCCAATGCAACAAAAAGGAAGATCTAAGTAAGAGGGTGTAGGAAACATGAAGCGATCGGGAAGTTGCGAGAATTGTCCGCTGTGAAACTGTCGCAGGTAATCCGAACAAGCCAGATAACTTGCTCGACACCAAAAACGGTGAACCTGTTCATTCCCACGTGGTTCTTGCATGGCTCCTGCACCAGGATCTGTTGGATTGCCCCAGGTTACCGTCAGGGTCACCGCCCAGGTTCAATACGGTTCGATCCCGCGACTTCCTCCCGGGTTTCACATTCTTGTCATCCTTGTCCAATTGTTCTAATCACACTTGGACCATCTGGTGGCGTTGTGTCTAAGTTTTATGACTTTGGACCATATGTACATGTACATGCCAGTGTGAGACGTACTGCAATTGTTCTGTAATGACTCATGTTGCCGTGACGAGCTATTCCTATTTAAATTCCTCGCAACAATGGCACTCATCGCGTTTAGGAAATAAACCTTGTCTCCTCATGACGATTTGTGTAGCATCATGATGTTGTTTGGAGTGGTTGCGCAATTTATCGGAATGCGGTTGGCCCTCGCTTGAGTTCCGACGCGCTCCAACTTGTCCTGTGGCACACAAAAGAACATTGCCGAGTCCAGCATCGCCTTGTCGGGGTAAACAATAGACTAGGACCAACTTACTGACCACAACTTAGACAGAGTCATTTCTTCCCTTTCGTCAACATACCCTCCCTCAAGGCCTCACGGACGTGGAACACTTTCGTCTTGACCGTCTCTAGCCTGAGTCTGCCATCCTTGTCTGCAATCAACCTTACTTCTTGGCTATCGTTATCTTATCAGTCGTTAGAGTGACAAAAATATGATTGCTTCGATTGCATGAATGGTCGTCGACCCCGTTCCGATCGCGTGGTTCCAGGACCCAACGGTCTCCGTGACTCCCATGCAAATCCAGTTACCTATACACATGTTGTCCTGACTTAACTTGCAATTAGTCTCCCCAAACTAGACTCTCGATGAGCAGAAGAAGACAGTCATTCTGTAACTTACAATGCAGCCAAGAACCTGTTAGGAAAGTTGGAACTTTCCGGATCCGTTGCCGTTGCCGCTGCCCGCCTTTCTCCAACTTGAACTAAACCCGCTGATCACCCACTGATACACCAGTTTAGTTCCTCAGCGTTGCCTTCTGAGTCTCTATTAAGAACCTGCGACAAGATCGCACTCACCGAGCTGCATTCACGCCACTTGGTAATTCTCTCTTTGTTCCGTCAGGGCGGTACGGTGCGTGCGGATACTGCAAAGCTGATTTTCCTGTCATACGACGCACGGGCATTGCGCTGGCTTTTCCACGGAAATTTCGCGCAGCTTTTCGTGTGGGCTTCCCCCGGTTTCTGACGTTGTGAACATACCCTCGCTCACCCCGTCATCGTAGCCAATAACTGTATTATCCTTGAGAAACTGTGCTCCGTCGGTGAGAACGCCCACGTTGAAATGCTAAAGCTTAATGCTGACGTACATTGCCCCGCCGACCATTTTATGAATATATCCATCAGCTTCCATCCCGAAAAAATGCCGCCTTCCGCCCCTAGCATCATGATGTATTTGCTACAAGGAAAACCTATCTCCCTTTCGCTGTCGTACCTGTGAGAAGAAAGCATTTTTATGCTCCCACATCCCCGCGACAGACCTTGGGATCGAGGGTGCGTATCTTCCCCGGTATCCAGTAAACCAGAAGTTGCTTCGGACGCAGCATGAGATGGTTTATGATTTACGTCAGTTTAATATCGGGGACTTCTCGGGCCAGACTGTTCTGTGCGTTGTGGCGGGCCGATAGTACGCGTTACGGTCTTCATTCTTGCACGGCACCACTGGCACACCCCTCTTCAGCGGCCTATGTAATGAGGTTACTCGTCAATCAGCTTCTATTTGCCTTCGATAGTATTGATCTTCAATGGATCTTCAGCTTCAAGACCGAGGAGCTGGGATGCCGTACCTGTGTGGCGTTGCAAGTTGGACTTTCGGTAATTGAGCTTGTGACGTGGATGGTAACTTTTGACGTGCCTGGATGCACGATGGAGGCGGAACTGGCTGTAGTCGAGTCGCGGAGAACGCTAACTCGCCGCTGTTATACACGTAGAGCAGGGTAAGTAAGGGCGTCGGAAGGCCAGAAACTTAGAAGTCGGATATATGCCATCTCAAGGAGGTTCCTCCGACGCTCGACTTACTCTCACGTGGCATAGCCTACTACTTACCCTTGAATCATATATCTCGTCAGAGAACCACAGCGCCGCAGCCAGCTTTTACGTGTTGTATAGCTAGTATGAAGAGCAGCGTTGAAGGATCGTACCAAACAGACTTTGTGGCCTTGTATGGATCTGAGCGCGATCACAAAACAGCGAGACAATGGCGGCGATAGGCCGACGGCTTTGTTGAGTTCCAAAGCTGCACCACCGAGGAAGGCAGCTGCATGAAGAGTCGAGGTCTGGAGCGGTCGTTCGCGAGCGATCCAGGAGTAAGATCAACGGTGGTCCGAGTCCGCCAGATAGTTCCTCTGTTCTCCGGTTTAATCGTGCGAACAGCGCTTGTTCGAATCTGGGCTGTACCAACGCAACTTCAAAAAGCGATTCTGGGGACTTATCTCGATGGGAATCCCAAGCGGGCATAGAAATCCAGGAATGTGCTTGAGATGAAGCAAGTTCATGACGTCTCCCGATTATTCAATCACAATTCCTCCGATGACTAGCCTATCGGAACTGGGTTTGTGAGCGGAGCTAACTGACGCGGGGAACTTGGCAAACGACGGAGAATACATGGGGTCTTGGTGGATAAAGTCCGTGTTACGCTGCAGCTAGGCCTGGGCTGTACTTAGCCTGACTTTGGGTGGTAGAACTGTAATATAACCGATGCGCGACATCATGAACGATCCAGTCAAGGCCAGCGACTAAATTTTGACCCGTGACCGCGCTGCATGGCCAAATCCTCCAGTGATGAGATTTGATGCCAGGTAAGTCAAGTAACTGACACAAGGGTAGCACGGTCAAAAATTGATTCGAAGGTTATACCAGTGCTTACTTCACGTATTTCCTCGTCGGTCATTGACCCATGGATATCCTGCTTATTGGCAAAGACAAGCAGCGATGCGCCAGATAACCTCTGGGAATATGTAAATCTCAGAATAGGAGAGAGTGAACCAACTGTATCTTACATCCTCGAGAAGGAGATTGTGGAGCTCCTCCTTGCAGTCCTGAATTCGCATGCGATCTCCTGAGTCTACGACCCAGACGATGGCATCCGTCTGCTCGAAATAGTTACGCCAGTACGGTCGAAGAGTTCTTTGGCCTCCCACGTCCCCTGTTCACATAAATATAGATCATGTAGAATGGTAGAGAGACAAACAGATATTAAGGGTATAGCTAGAGGTGGGATCGCATGTGGAACAACACCGGTTTGAGCATACTCTTGATGCACCCGAACGTCGTTTTGGGACTCACTTTCTATGGATGAACGTCTTGATATTGAAGCCGAGGGTTGGACTGATACTTGAAATGCTCTCGCCGTTGATCTTCTTCAGAATCGTGGTTTTACCGGCGTTGTCGAGACCACTACCACTGGGTTGAGGACGCTGAAGGCGCAAGGAGGTTACAAGCCTACAGGAACAGAATCCGCATTTCCTTCTCTTTCTGACGGCATTTCCTGATGATTGTGAGGAGTCCCATATGCCAGTGGCGAAGACCAAAGACTGGTATTATGTAATCACTCCGGCAAGATAGCGGTCAGAGGTTTCCGGTGGTGACCTACCCTCCTCTTCCACCCCACGCCAGCACAAATCTAACAGCTATTGCTCGCCATGCCTCCGAAAAACAAGGGTAAGAAAACAAAGGAAAATAACGACGATTACTGGTGAGCATGATGATCGATCTGAACCCCGATCAAGTTGACGGTACTCTCTAGGGACAAAGTAGGCCAGTCCGTCGTGAATAACAATCTTGATGGAGATCAGCCCGGGGACGCTGATGAAGACTACGCATCAAAAGTGAATGGAGCCTCTCTCTCGGCTTTCAGCGCCCTCTCGATGCAGGATGATGGCCCACCCGAAGTAGACGAGAACGAAGACTTTGGCGGCTTGATGGTACGTCGACACAATATCGTCAAAATATTCTATATGTTAATTCATATAGTCTGCTATCAAAGCATCTACTTCAAAGGGTAAGAAGGGCAAGGTAACGAAAGGAAAGGCCCAGGATGATGATTTGGTGGATGCTGCAGGTAATCTTCGTGTTTCCTTGATCATTCGCCGCAACCGCGAACCCATCTTTGTTCTGCAGATGAATCCGTATCCACCCCGGCCCTACAGGGTCTCAATACCGACACACAAGATAACGATGATGTAGACGACGGTGTAAACGATGGTCCGAAGATTCTCACCAAAAAAGAGAAGGAAAAGCTCAAAAAGGAGCGAGAAAAGGTTTTTTTTTTGCATATCCAACAACTAAATCGTCTCTGATTTCTCTCAGGCGAAAAGGAAGACGCAGGCTGATGTGAAGAAGGCTGCAGCAGCAGAAGCTGTGTCTGCCGACGCTCCAGCGCCCTCGGAACCACAGGCGGAGAAGGAGGTCGGGGACGAGGGCGAGGGTCAGGATGGTGGAGGGGCTGTCGCAAAGAAGAAGAAGAAGAAGAAAGGTAAAAAGGACGATGAGGCTGCTGCTCCAGCTCCGGCCCCAGCGCCTGCACCGACCGCAAACAAGAAGAAAGGTGGAATCAGTGCACTGAAGGCGATGATGGAGGAGAAAAAGAGGTTGGAGGAGGAGGCTAGGCGTAGAGACGAGGAGGAAAGGCGACGCATCGAGGAAGAAGAAAGACTTGCGGCAGAGGAGGCACAGAGAAAGGAGGAGGAGAAGCAGAGAAAGAAGGAGAAAGAGAAGGTATACCCTGAGATTCGATCAATCTCCTCGACGTTTTCCTCACCTGTCCAATAGATGAAACGCGAGCAGGCCAAGAAAGAGGGCCGCTTATTGACGAAGAAGCAAAAAGAGGAAAAAGCTGCTGCTGAACGACGGAAACAAGCCCTCATTTCCTCAGGAGCACACATCGAAGGTCTGCAACAGGCGTCCGGTGGCGATGCCCCAGGGAAAAAGTTTTCCTATGGGTCTCGCAAGAAGAAGTTACCATCAGGAAAAGAGAAGGACTCGCCAGCATCACCCGCCCCAGCGTCCCCTGCCCCAACAATAAGCTCTCTGCCTGTCTCTGTCTCTCCTTCACCAGCCCCAGCTCCCGCAGAACTTCCGGATAAAGATGATGACGTCAAGGACGAGTGGGATGCTAACAGTGACGAGGAAAACAAGAGTAATGCAGCAACTGCCGCTGTCAAGGATGAGTGGGACGCATCTAGCGAGGAAGAAGACGCTCCTCCGCCACCGCCTCATGAGAGCAAGCCTATCAAAGCACGCGCCACTTCCGTCAAAGCCCAAGACCCAGCAGTTCCTCCACCCCCGAAGCCCGCTGCGAAGCCTGTTGGTCAGTGGTCTCACTTCCTTACCTTTTGCTATTGATTGGAAATCTACAGAATCGCCCGTCAACGGGACGGCAAAGAAACCCGCGACTAAGCAGGACTCCGTTCCCAAGCCTCCCGCAGAGGACTCTTCCGAAGAAGACTCCTCTGAAGAGGATTCGTCTGAAGAGGATTCGGAGAGCGATTCGGAAGACAGCTCTGAGGAATCCGACGATGGCATGACGAAGACACAACGCCTAGCTGCTCAAAAGAAGGCTGAAGCCGCTGAGCGCAGGGCAAAGGCACACGAGGCTGCTCTTGCTGCAGGTAGTACGGATAACCTGCGCAGTCCGATTTGTTGTATCTTGGGTCACGTCGACACCGGTAAGACTAAACTCCTCGACAAGGTCAGGATCCCTGGTTATTTCCCAACATGATTCTCACATGATCCCACTAGATCCGGCAAACAAATGTACAGGAGGGTGAAGCGGGTGGTATCACGCAACAGATCGGTGCAACTTACTTCCCTGTCGACGCGATTAAGACGAAAACGGCGGTGTTAAACAAGGTCCGTAATTGGCTATCGTGGTCCGTTTTATCTTGACAATGCGTCGCAGGATGGGAAACAAGAATACAAAGTTCCCGGTCTGCTCGTCATCGATACACCAGGCCACGAATCTTTCACGAATCTGCGCAGTCGTGGAAGTTCCCTTTGCAATATCGCCATTCTCGTCGTCGATATAATGGTATGATTCTTCGATTGATGCAGAACGACGCTCACGGTTTACCGGCAGCATGGTCTTGAGCCACAAACGCTCGAGTCCCTTCGCCTACTCAGAGATCGCAAAACACCTTTCATCGTCGCTCTGAACAAGGTATTTTCCTTTGCTTGATATATATCACCTTCCTAATTTAGCTCAGATCGATCGTCTGTATGGGTGGGAGCCAACTCCAGATGGTGCATTCCAGGAATCATTGGCCAAACAAAAGCCATCTGTGCAGCGCGAGTTCGAGAATCGTGTGCAGAGCACCATACTTGCCTTTGCCGAGCAAGGTTTGAATGCTGTGCTCTACTACGAGAACAAGAGCTTTGCCAGAAATGTCTCGCTCGTGCCCACCTCTGCTATTACAGGAGAGGGAGTCCCGGACATGATCATGCTTTTGATCAATCTGACCCAACAACGCATGAGCGATCGCCTCATGTATCTATCAGAGCTGGAATGCACGGTATTAGAAGTCAAGGTCATCGAAGGTCTCGGAACTACCATCGATGTTGTCCTTTCTAATGGTATCCTACGCGAGAGCGACCGAATTGTGGTCTGCGGTCTTAACGGGCCCATTGTCACTCAAGTTCGTGCTCTACTCACGCCCCAGCCTCTACGCGAGTTACGTGTAAAGGTCTGTGACCGTCTTCAACATCTAACTTGAAGTGTCATCTCTGACATTTGGCTTGGTTGTAGTCGGCCTACGTGCATAACAAGGAAGTTAAGGCAGCACTTGGTGTCAAACTTGTTGCGACGGATCTCGAGAAGGCCATTGCTGGTTCACGACTGCTGGTCATCGGTCCCGATGACGACGAAGAAGATATGATGGAGCAAGTCATGTCCGACCTTACGTCCCTCCTGAACTCGATAGATAAATCTGGTCGCGGTGTCTCCGTTCAGGCGAGCACGCTGGGGTCACTCGAGGCTTTGCTCGATTTCTTGAAGGTCAGCAAAATCCCCGTATCTGGCATCAACATTGGGCCTGTCCACAAGAAGGACATTATGCGCACGGCTACAATGCTCGAGAAGGCCAAGGAACTCGCTGTTGTCCTGGCCTTTGATGTCCCTGTCGACAAAGATGCCGAAAAGTTGGCGGAAGAGATGGGTATCAGGATATTTAAAGGTGCGTCCGGGATTGGTGTTGAGATTCCCCTACTTACGCTCCTCTAGCCGATATCATCTACCATTTGTTCGATGCATTCACTGCATACAACAACGAGATACTAGAGGCCAAACGTCGGGACGCCGCACCTCAAGCGGTTTGGCCTTGTCGCTTGAAGACCATCGCCGCATTTTGTAAACGAGACCCCATCATTCTTGGGGTGGATATCTTGGACGGAACGCTGCGGATTGGTACACCTATCTGCGTTGTGCAAGTCGACCCGGTTACGCAGAAGAAAGATATCATCGATCTCGGGAAGATGTAAGTATTAAATCTTTGATTCAGTGTGTTTCCTGACGAACCTCTACGCAGAACTTCATTGGAAATTAACCACAAATCGTACGAGGTTAGCTGAAAACCATCTGGTTCACTCCAGTACCCGAGGCGTTGAATTCCCTTTATTTCAGATTGTCAAGAAATCGCAGGCGGGAGGAGGAGTGGCGGTTAAAATTGAACATGCCGTGTATCAGTCAGCCAAAATGTTTGGCCGCCACTTCGACGATAAGGACGACCTTCTGAGCCATATCACGAGGCAGAGTATTGACGTGCTCAAGGTAAAACCAATTACTTGACTTGGCGCACCGGCACGTTGACTGATCTCACTTAGTCTACATTCAAGGCAGATGTCTCTAACGAAGAGTGGGTTCTCATCAAAGCCTTGAAACCAGTACGTATTTCTTTTTTTTCGCATGCCCGCTGTCTTGACGCGCCGACGATGCAGCGTCTGAACATCTCATAAACCAAATGTGACATTGGTGCATCGTATCGGAGTTACTACGTACAGACTACATCACTGTATTTATACCACAATCACGCAGATGTCAATGCTTGCTTTTTTTTCCCTTCTTATCGTCCTCACCATGTCCACCGAGTCAAGCACAGATGTGCGAAAACCCGCTCAAAACCCCAGCGGAATCGACAATGAACAGGCTTCCATAGAAGACAGAGATGCCTTGCAATTGGTAATACGCCTTTGCGAGACCGAGGGAAATGACCATGCAGGATGATGCGCTCGGTAACGTCGGTTTCTAGTTGTGAACTGGGACGGGCTGCGGGTATCCCTGATTGCTGACTCTGCGTGATGCGTCTCTCGAACACTCTGAGGAAGACGCATCGGGGATTGAGATCATACCGCTTGAACCTGAACAGCGCTCATACCTGCGTAGGGAAGCCCCCAGTATCGCCCGCTACTACCGCTCCTACGGGAGCAAAACGTGCATGACTGATATTTTGATTCTTTTTTCAGAGCAAGCTTGGATACAAACAGGTAAGGAAGACGTGCTAGTATCTAAACTATGGTTGCTCAAGTTGCATCCAGCAACTCCACCGCAGCTGGCATCTTATCGAGAGTTTTGCTGCCAGCTTTGTTGCTCTTAACTTCATCGGAGGTGTTCGGTATGTCGAAGCCCTATTCATGACCTATCGGACATTTACCTCTGATTTCAGTTCGGTCTTGTTCCTCGGTCTTTTGGCAGGAGGTCCTGCTGCTGTCTGGTATTTACCATCACCACCCACGATAGTTTCATCCTTGAGAGTCCCTCTAATAGGTCGTCCTATGTCGTCACAATCGTTTTCATGGTTATAACCGCCGCAGTCCTGGCGGAGATCTGTTCTGCATTGCCTCTTAGCGGCTCAATCTACATTTGGGCCGCTGAGAGTGCTGGGCCGAAGTACGCGAGATTTGTCGGCTTCATGGTTGCATGGTGGGCTTGCACTGCGTGGATGACGTTCACTGCAAGCAACTGTCAGGCGGGTCCAGTTTCACTCAACCAGAGTTGCATACTAATCGTTTTCTTAGACCACCGCCAACTACATCGTCTCACAATTGGCTGTCTGGGAAATTGACTTCCCTGGTGGCGTTAGTAACTCAAACATTAAATGGCGGGCATTTATCTGGGTGCTCTCGGAACTGATGCTAGTGGTTTCTGTGGCGATCAATTACCTCCCTCCGAGATTTTACTCTGGCATTTTCAAGTTCTCGATCGTTCTACTAATGCTCGACTTCTTCTTGTGCCTCATCTGGCTCCCTATCGGGGTTTCGAAAACTTATGGATTCCGTACTGCCTCGGAGGTGTTCACTATGACCTGTGAGTCAAAGTTCTGTGAAACGCGTAGCCCCACTAATATTTGATCAGACAATGGGACTGGCGCTTCCCCGGGATGGAACTGGATCCTGTCATAGTGGGTGCTCGACATACCTTGATCCGTTTCCAGTGTTGATCACAAGTTCTCTGGATAGCCTTTTTACCGCCGGTACCCTAACCGGATTCGATGCGTCTGGACACATCGCCGAAGAAACGAAAAA
The DNA here is from genome assembly GCA_038089555.1 of Chalciporus chontae. Lineage (NCBI taxonomy): Eukaryota > Fungi > Basidiomycota > Agaricomycetes > Boletales > Boletaceae > Chalciporus > Chalciporus chontae. The sequence continues at coordinate 27,040 of JBBPLD010000056.1, read as the reverse complement.
TGCTAGGTGTGTACTGAGCCCAGCATATATAGTATGTGCTAACCTGTTCTATGCAGTGTCGTTGCGGGCAAGGGAATTCTTTGGAGTGCGATCGCGACTGGAGTCCTCGGATTTATCACGACCATCCTCTTTTTGTTCTGCACTCCCGACCTCGATACTGTCTTCGCGTTGAATGCGCCCCAACCATTCGTCCAGATTTACGCCCTTGCTTTGGGAAAGAAAGCCAGCATCTTCATGACAGTCCTCGCTGTTCTTGGCCTGATTATGGTATGGAAGAAAACCTTCGCTCATGTTTTCATTCCACTTATTTGGTTGTTAGAACACAACGGTGGTTATTGTTGCTTCCTCCCGTCTGGTGTTTGCAATCGCTCGTGATGGTGTTCTGCCGCTGTCCGGATGGATCGGTCAAGTCGACTCCAAGGGACAGCCGCGTAATGCAATCACTGTCATCTTTATCTTCGCAGCGGCTCTCCTCTGTACGATCTTGCCCAGTCAAGTCGCATTCACATCACTGGTATCAGCTGGTGCCGTGCCGACCATCGCCGCCTACGGGCTTATCGCCCTGCTCAGATTTACCATGACGCCCGACCGATTCCAGTCCTCTTATTTCAGACTAGGCAAATATGCTAAGCCGTTCTACATCTGCGCAGCTGCCTTCAATACCCTTGTTTTCGCTGTATGTCTCTCTCTGATCCCTGGCCGTCAGAGGCAGACATGTCACTAATCATGATGACAGGTCGATATCTCTCCCTTTTACTTCCCGGTCACTGCTCAAACCTTCAACTTTGTGAGCGACCATTTTCAGTCCATCGAGGACACTCCCACTGACTTGGGGTTGTAGGCTGTCGTCATTTTCATAGCTATCTCCATCTTCGCGGTCCTCAGCTGGTACTTCACACCTGAGGAGAAGTGGTTGAGGCGGGAGCAAATCCTCAAGGCCCTGGAGACGATAGATTGAGAGGAACGAGTTAAAATGAACGTGTCTAAAAGCTAGACGTGATCAGATGCTGGTGATGGTATTGCATGGCAGCAAGATTATCCTAAAAGGGTTCGAGTCCTAATTGTCCTTGACACGCTCCCTCTACGTCTACGATCTAAACGTTGCCGAAAAAATCTGTTATTGTTCAGAACCATGACGAGATAAGACAAACCTCTTTAGGAGCCGCGACACTCAAGATGACAGGATGTTCTTTCCCGACAAGGACTTCGTCCTGGAATAACATAAACACGGAACATACCACAACAAGCGAGATGCTACCACTAACCTCGATCCGGATGCCCATGTTATGGAAAGCCTTCGGGAACTGCGGGGTTGGCGGTACGTAAATCCCTAGGGGAATAAGCTTTAGGAACGGTGACATCATCGCGGACGAGGGCAAACGGAACAAACCTGGCTCCACGGTAATGACCATTCCAGCCTTCAAACTGGCACGCGTGTTTATTGTTCGTTAAATGAATCTGACACGCCACAAAACCTAAAAACCTACCACTCGGCGCGGTCAAGGTGTGCCGACTCGTGTAAATCTGGTCCGGGTTATGTGATCAGCGCCCATCGATAGCCATCAACCCTTGGATGTTCCGGATCGAACAATAGCAGAACAAAAAGACAAGACGTACCTATGCCGATCGGATGACTCAAGAAATGGGGGTACAAAACTCTTTCAAGATCTCCCGTATGCAAGTTAAACCCGATCTGATTCAATTCGATTCGTAGAAGCTCGCATGACTTGCGGTGGAGGTGATGAAGATTAAGTTCGGCAGCTTCGGTACAGAATGTAATCAGTGCTTTCTGGGCATTCAGCACAGCCGTGTAGAGGTCTTTCTGCGGAGCCGTGAACGATCCTGATGCAGGATAGGTACGCGCTAGATGGATTAGAAGGGTCAGAGTGAAGCACCAACGTGCGAGGAATTTGGGATCTAACTGATATCTGAGGCATAACCACTAAAAAAGATCAGGAGTCTGAAACGGCACGATCAAGGGTCTTGCACTAACTTGAACTCGCAACCTGCGTCCATCAGAATCATCTCGTTATCCTGGACCATCTGATTATTGGAGGTATAGTGTATGATAAGCGCGTTCGGCCTAACAAGGAGGTCAACCAAATATCCACACAAAAGTAAGGTTAGCTAGTACCCTGATGCAACGACAGGGACGTAGGCAAGGCGTTGTGAGCCAGAGAGACAGCAGAGATATTCAAAATGGGCTGCGATTGCACTTTCAGATATCCCTGGCCGAGTAAACCGCATCGTCTGTAAAGGTATAGCACCTCTTCAGCGCCCGGAACTTGTCGAAAGCTAATCAATTGACCTTGGCGAGAGCACGTCCGCTGATATCGGCAGCAGCCCGCATGACCTGTTGTTCTCGGTTGCTCTTGATTGCCCGTAGTTTAGCAACATGGGGTGCCAAAGCATGCCTTCGTGAACTCGACAAGGAGTCCACCACTGATTCGTATTCTGATTTGGGTTGAACGGGCGGAGAAAGATATCGCAACAGAGACTTGGCAGTCCGTGGTGGACGCTTCGAGAATGATGTAGGCATGTCGATATATATGTTGGAGTAAATGCTAGCAAGTGACTTTAGTTGACTAGGGAATGTTTGGATGGATCTGGCATCGTCCGCTTTGAATATGCTCAAGGCATCGCTAAAGCCCGTCCTAGGGAGGTCAGGAAACATGAGCGGACGAATACGGGCGATAATGGTTGGGCCCAGTACCTGGCACCTTCCCACTTCTCTTTAAGAGAATCTTTCCCACTAGAGAAGAGCGTCATTCGATAACCACGGGAGGTCGAGGTCTTCTCTGGCTCAGGATTTCAGTGAATCATGCACACTGCTTTCTTGATTCGACTCGTGCTCACCGAGGATGACGGCTGCATCTGGCTCTTCGAACCCCGTTAGGTACCAGAAGTCTGATGCCTGACGGAACTTGTAACTATATCGGTGTTCAATAGAGCTGACGACTCGGAGGTGAGCTGCCGAGAGAACCTACAATATATCTTTGGAAGACATTAGGAGCCTACAGGATAGAATGCAGTGCTACGTACTTGCGCTCATGTACTTGATTGGTGCAGCAACTGAAACCACGACGGAATCAGCAGGGAGACTGTCCATGAGGTGCATGCGCCGTCTCTCATATTCCTCGACGGGTATGCCAGGGGTCAGTTCGTGTGGGCTCACTTGACAGTTGTCGAATCAGAGTCTCGGGATGTAAGATGAGACTCACGTAGATGAGGATGAGACTGGAAGAGTGGTTGACCGTAATTTGAGGGTTTGAGCTCGTCGTCGAGGGATGCCTCTGTAGCGAACGAGCGAAGGGGACGCGCTGTATGTCGCCCCCTAACTGCGATGCCTGCGACAGATCTCTGCAATGCTCGCCATGAGGTTGAACTTGACATTGAGGTCCAGGTATTTCTTTAGGGAACTGGGAAATACTATTCTGGGTCGGATGATGTTCGGATAAACTGTAGTAAATCACGCGCAAGTCTTGTTCGCTTTGATCCGTCTCAGTGAGTCTGCTACTACTACACTGGGCTCGTCAACGTGCTGAGCATGGACTCGGCTTTCTCCTCCTCAACCCAACAATGCGCTACGACTGGGAGAGATACGGACGGCTCAGCGTCGACGTCGCTTCCACAATGACCTCCATCGCGTTCTCCGCTGTAAAGGGAACGACCAGACTCGGCGTATGCCCTCTCTAATTCATCTCCTTTCCGTCCCGGCTAATACGTCTCGTACTTAGTTCTCCCTCGTTCGCAATGTGGCCTCCAACACGGTCGTAGCCACCGCCTCAGCTTTCGATCACGCTGTGCTCGGTCGGAAGCAAGTCACCGCTCCCGTCGTCCAAGGCGCCGTCTCGAGTGCGATCAACCTCGCCGAAACACTTACATTTGCCCAAATATACCTCGGAGAGCGTATCTCCTCTGCCTCTCTTCGCGCTGCACATGGCTCAATCGACATATTGTCCATCATATTCCCGGGGAGTACTGAAGCATCCTTTTCGTTAGCTCCCTTCATCGATCTCGTCAAGAGAGAATGGGACAATCCCACTCCGAGCGAGACTATACCACACAAGAAATATGGCATCACAGAGGTCGCCAGAGCGCTCATCGCTTGGGTCGCCCTCCAAGGTGTCACCCAGGAACACCACGAATCACGATGGTCGCCATACCTTCGCGAGATCCAGGTACATCATTCTCTAACTACGCCTCAACTGAAACGCGTCCCTTCGCGTGTCCGTGTTACCTCGGATCTTATATTCCCTGGCCATCGTGGTCAACTCATCTCTGCTGATATCGGCGAAGCGCCCCAAAACACCAGCCCAAGAAAACGATCCACGAGTGTACTTTCTCGGTTGTCTGTCTCATCAATTTCGTCCTCGAAGCTGAGCGATACGAGACCAGAACCCTGCACCAAATCTCCCGAAGAAGTGAAAAAGAACCTGCGCCGATTTTCTAAGATGGTTCTTGCTGGATATGGTGGCGCGAGTCTTTTGTTTTTTGGTATATCACCGCTCTTCGCCCCTCCCTCTGCACGCGCGAAAGCCCCGACTGCATCCAACGAGAAGGAGGCCGAAGAAGCACAGCTCGCAAAGGCCATTAATGATTCGGAAGCCGAAATGGAGGGCACATCTACCTCACCTTCACCAGAAGATGACGTAGAATATTCGTGGTGGGATATCTTGCTGGGAAAGCATGACAAGGAGATCTTTGAAAGATCAGTTCACGGTGAACCATTGGACACTCAAAACGTGCAGGCTCGCTTGCGTGCCACTGCCGTAGTCGGCGTTGAACGCCAAATGCCCAGATTCTGGGTACTTACTGATCATGATCGTCGCCAGGTTGTTCTCGTCCTTCGCGGTGCGTATGATTTGTAGAAATTCGGATCAATCGATTGACAAGGGCACTGAACTCAATCCATAAACACAGGTACCATGTCCCTTAATGAGCTCGCAGTTGACTTGACCTGCGAACCTGTGGAATTTAAACCGGCATCCAGTTCCTCAACAGACCATCATCCCAACGAGAAAGTCCCGCTCCCAGAGTCAGGAAGGTCCCGGCATCGCAGCCGCCCCTCATTACTGTCACCGACAGATCAATATCCACGATACCATGTTCATGGTGGTATGCTTCGCATGGCAAGGGTAATGGGCGAGATTGGAAAACCGGTACATCTTGCTGTAATGGATGCACTGAGCCGAAATCCCGATTATGGTTCGTGCATCGATTAGTTGATCTCCCCTCATGCTGATGGCCACCAAATCCGTTTCCAACGTTTTCTGATCGTAGAACTGATTCTGTGTGGACACTCACTTGGAGCTGGTGTGGCTGCGCTCTTGGCTCTGGTGAGTAAGTCTAGATTTTCGCACGGACGCACATATTGATTTGTCCATAGATGTGGGCAGACTCCACCACCTGCCTCACTGTTGCATCCAGTGGACTTCCCGTCGGTCGCCCAGTCTCCGCATACTGCATAGCACCCCCGTATGTCGGTATTTTCTCACCTCAAGAATATCCTTTGACTCTGATGACCTAGATGCTTCGCTGACGCGGCCTTGAGTCGGCTAGCGTCTAAGTTGGTCGTCTCGTTTGTATACTCGGACGACATTGTATCCCGGTTATCGTTGGGTTCTGTCCGTGATATCCGCAACGCAGCCCTATGGCTCTGTGACGCCAATGACAACGGGAAGGATGGATACTCCGTGGTGACTTATCGCACGAGGCAGTGGAAGAGCGGAAATGGTACTTCGGAGGACATTCCATGGGTGAGTAGTTCCGTCATGATCCCAATTGGACTTGATATTTATCAGTCCCTTTGCCGGTTCCAGTTTTTGGCGACGAGGAAAACCCTCGAAGCGAACATGCGGATGGCAGATTTGTTTCCTCCCGGTCGCGTGTTTTGGGCCCGGAGAGACACTGACTTGCCTCATTCACAGAGAGTGGGCTCTGAGAAGGCAGAGGGGAAGATCAGACTATTCGAGGTGCTGGATACCGAGATGGTCTTTTCGCAGATCGTTTTTTCCAGAAAGATGCTCAGGTAAGCGTTCCGTACTCGTCTTTGTATGGTTCGGTAACGACCTTTCTGCATGATAATAGTTCTCATTTACCTCATCGTTACGATCAAGTCCTGCACGAGCTGCTATAGGATGGTTATTGTGATATATCCTTAGAAAGCGGAAATGACTGACCGCCCAGAGCATTACACTGATACCTCACTGTTCGTTACCCCAGTTCGTTATTTATAATGACTAGTAACTGCTGTATCTATTCTCTGTACACTTATACCGTAGCATTAATCACTATATCCATGTCATTCAGCACTTGTTTCTCATGAGGATGAGGCGTCTGCAGCAGCTCATTGTAATGCGGCGCGACTCGTGGCGGTCGCAAGAGCACGAGTCGCTAGATCTGCGGACAGGGGAGTACATAAGGAGCACGAAGCATCGATATGAAAATAACGCTTAGCTATCTTTCAAGAGGAGGTCATGTTCAGCACTGACCCTACATGCAATGACGACTTTTTGGGAACAGTTTAGTAGGTCCTTCGGGGACGTAACCACCTCAGATTCTGGTGGCGCATCTGGGGTTGTAGCTTGGGTGCCCATAGAACCTCGTCAAGCATGCAAACCCGAGATCCTGCGTCATGTCCCACACCCCACATGGTACAGCACCGGATCCAGAGAGGAACACACGCACTTTACGGAATTGAATTTCACACTGAACGTTGCTCGGGCGCGCGAGAATTGGCGAGGAATGGATGTATTGCTGACAACTACCAACATGGCACGGGTGGCGTCTACAGGAAAGCTAAACCAAGTGGAACAAACGAGCGAACCCAGGAATGGCGTGTTTCTTCGCGGTACAGTACACGTTTCCAAACCACCCCATGCGGCCCGAGAGCGGCATGCGAGTGCACATGGACATCTTTGTGAATGTCGCGGTGACGTGTTCTGGATCTAAAGTAGGTGGTAACGACCTGGAGGGGGGGTGCAAGAGGAAACAGCGGAGTAGAAAACGAGCATGTGCCGGTGATGCTCCCAAGACTGTGCTCAGTCCTGATCTGTCTGATCCCGGGGTCGGTATTTGATGCCTCGACTTTCCAGCTCGGCTTCGACGTCTTCTGGAACACGCCCTTTAACGCGCACGGCGTACATGCCTCGCACATACTTGGCTGGGTGGAAGACGTCAGTCACGGACGACGGGCATTAAGGAATTTGGTTGGCGTACATGTCCTCTGCCAACGTGAGACCCAACTGGATTCGGGGTCGACAAGAGAGATGATACCGTCGAAGTAGGTCGTGGTACAGACGGCGATGCGGTCGGGAGACCCTTTCATCTGGCCAAGTTGACCCATCAATGAACGTCAGTGAAACCAAGTTTCTCGACACGAACCTGCATGATCTCTTCACAGTTTGGACAGCCGGTCTTTCTGAAATCCATGGGGTGTTGAATTATGGAGCAGAGTAAGCATGCTCTGAGTTGTTTCGACTTTGCCTGCGAAGGGATGGAAGCCATGGCGTCGACGTCTGGTGCAAAGCCTCCTTGTAAGTGGCTGTACAGTCTTACTGATAGATTATTTAAATAATTATTTTATTCTCAATCAAAATTGATATCGACCTTGGATCTTTTGATTTCGTTGGTAAAATGATAGACTTGTCTTTCTAGTGCTGAAGGTGCTACGAGTCATCCTCCACCGTTGTATAATTCCTCGCATCGTCGATGTCCAGTGCCCCCTCCCAATCCCACCCACGGGCGATCGTTTTCGCGCGGGGTACCATCGCCCGCCTAGCACTCTGGCCTGCCCTCAAACTTGCTGTGCACGAGTCTTGGGGCGGTCCCGAGTCCACAGAGAAACAGCGCTGGCTAGCGGGCGTGATCGTGGACCAATTCGAGGAATACATCATCGCCGCGTCAGGCCCTTCTCAAGACCCACCCTCAACGGCACGCACGGGAGGGGGAGCGATAGTAGTACCTCCGAACGAAGATTATGTTGAGGAGCTCCTCCTCCAGATCATGTCGGACGAGTTTGACGTCTCGCTCGAGGATGACAGCGCCATCGCAGTCGCGCGGGACATTGTCAAGCTTTCCAGGGATATCTGTGCCGGAAACGATTCCATGGTGATCGAACTAGAGGCACAGGCGGAGAGACTGAAGGGGAAGGTGCCACAGTATGAGGCTGGGATCGGAAGTGGGAGTGAGAGCGGGAGCGATTGGGAGGACGATGACGGGGAAGAGGAAGAGGATGGTGAGCATGGAGAAGGGGAGCCAGTTCCCCAGCTTTTGGATCGCTCAGAGCCTCGGGGGAGAGAAGAACCTGAAGTCGACGAGGATGGCTTTACCACGGTCAAAAAGAAAGGACGTCGATGATCGACATCTGCATTATCGCACAATTTCACCATCTGTTGTGAAAGTTACTCGAACCAATTCTAGGCTACCGGAGCATACAGGCGATGAGCATCCGTCAATGCAATGTTTGTATTTTCGGAACGTTGGCACCTTCTAGTGAGAAAGTTCTATACTGATCCACGAACATCTCCCGTCGTGCCCCCAACAACCAGACAGGGCCAAGGAGTCCACCCCGCCAGTATCTATATCAGCCCCTAACCATTACCCTTTCCGGTTACCTCAGCCTCTGCGCTATACCACGATTTGTAGCTTGCGTTTGTTTTGTCCTTGTTGCGCGTGCAGAGTCCAATAATGGTCATGATATCGGTGAGAAGCTCGTAAAGTTGATGGGATCGAAAGGCTCGTGATCTAAGTGGAGGACAACGAACTTGGAGCTTGAGCGCTTGAGCCATGGGTTTTGTGTGGAAGGGCCTCGTGAAAACATTTAGAGCGTTCGCATGCTGTTGCAAAGTGTGACGAAAACAAAAAGGGGAAAGTATGTCTGATCGACGACCGCGATGACATCCCAAATCCCAACGAAACGAATTTTGTCGAGTGTTCAACTCGAGGACTTTCAGAACTCACAAACGCATGCCGACATCGTGGATTTTCTCGAGCAGCTCAACGAATCTGTCATCAACGTTAAGCTCTCGGATTCCATCGGTTCTGCTGTGCGTTCTGGCTCATCTGTTCAGGGAAGTTGACAGCTGAGACTAGTTTTGTCGCGCAAGAGTAGAGGATCGACCCGATCCTGAAAGTATTAGAGCAGGTGGAGAGCGTAGTGGCACAGACTCCTCCGGTCGATAACAAGGCATCACGCTTCGGCAATCCTGCTTTCAAATCGTTCTATGATGAGGTGGAGAAGGTGAGTTAATGTGATCATGATTGTCGGAACATTATCATTATGCGACTCAAATCTAGCAAGCACCCGCTCTCCATGCTGAGCTCGGCGTCCCCGAAGCAATGACCCCTGAGTTACAGGCGTATTTCGTCAATTCGTGGGGGAACCGCGAACGTATCGATTATGGAAGCGGGATGGAGCTCAATTTTCTCTGTTGGATGTGTGTCGTGTGAGCCCTGCTGGTTAATATAGGCTCTTATTGAACTCTCCTTGATAGGTATTGCCTCAAACGACTGGAGTTAGTCGACGAACGTGACCACAAAGCACTCGTCATCCGCGTGTTCTGGCGGTATGTCTGTATTACAATCATGGACGCTCAAATCTGAAATTTGCACAGGTATGTACAGGTTATGCGAGTTCTTCAATCAGCATACTGGCTCGAACCTGCGGGGTCTCATGGTGTATGGGGACTTGATGATTATCATTTCCTGCCCTTCCTGTTTGGATCAGCACAGTTGAGGACGAACGCCGGGCCCACTTCCAAACGTATTCCGGGACACCTCTCCCCCAAGGCAATCCATGTTCCCGAGATTGTCGACGAGCTCGCGAAGAATTACATGTACTTTGCTTGCATTAAATTCATAAACTCGGTGAGATCTAGAGGGTGTTGTTGTCGATCGTACAATGGCTCAACACTTGGATTAGATCAAGACAGCATCCCTCCGATGGCATTCTCCGATGCTTGACGACATCTCTGCTGTACGTATCTGCGTATCCATGTCTCTCTGGTGATGCTTGACAAACACTCGGCTCATTCCCATAGGTAAAAACATGGGACAAGGTCAACGCGGGGATGATCAAAATGTACAAGGCTGAAGTTCTCGGAAAACTTCCTGTTATCCAGCACTTTCTCTTTGGTTCCATTCTTCCTTATACCGGAAGATCGCCGCCGCCATCTTCTGAAGGTGGTGTTTCGCATCTCGGACACACGCACGAAAAGTGGGGTGATTGTTGTGGGATCCCTGTGCCGAGTGTGTTCGCGGCTGCACAGGAGGAAGGGTCTCGGGCCCGGGTGATAGAAGGGCCAGGGATACGACCTGTTCCGTTTGATTGAGGCCTGGTCTCGGTCCGTACATATGGCATTACGGAGGCCCATAGGCGTGTGCCACTTGCAGACCACCTCGTAATGCGCAGCGATTCTAGACAACAAGTTTCTTTACGTTGGCATCCCTTCCGCCGGTACAAAAGGTGTGATGTCGTTGACCTCCATGGATCATGGAAATTGCGCCCAGTGTTCAACCTCAGCTATGTTGGCGCATTGTATGGATCCGATCTTGACAGCGAACATAATTGACACGTCCAACTCAGCGACAGGATATATATTATCTTCAATATTCCTCATGGTGCATTTTCTTGGCTTAGACTGTGTGACGACGGGTCGGGGCCCATCTCGGGAAGCACATGAGAAAGTTATGTTGCCGTAGAGATGTCATTTGAATTCGCAATCCAAGATTGTCCAAGACAGTTGAGTGTAGAGTGACTCAGTGTGGATAAAGTAAGTGACTGAACGAAGACTGCTGATTGGTGGGTGCAGCATTCCGGACTCCGGAGTATATTCGGAATCGGAGACCCCGTCGTCAGGTATGGGGAGGAGAATTCTCACGCTGCGACATTGGGTGGTGTTGTGTTCGCCGTGAACGTGAACAAAGAGTCTATCACGGTTGTTCAAGTTCATGATATCGATGCACCAGTATGCATTATACTCCATTTCTCTGTTGTTTGTGCCAGCCGATGGATGCTGGTCCATAGCACTCCTGACAGGTAGCCAGGGTATTGGAGACTTTTAGTATGGAGGTGTGGAGCCCGTTGTGAGTGTTGTTACGGCATGTCCTTGCTCGATGCTCGGTTGTCATCGCTCTCAGTGTTAGATCCATTCTTAGGCTTGAACAATGCAGCCGCGGGTTGATCGCGAGATGGATTGTCCTCTTTAGTATCTGGACCGCTACGGTTGTGCTCCATTGACATTGAAATTCGCTTTGACACATGAAAATGGCGATAATGGCACAACCATGGCAACTTCGGTCCCCATTTATTATGATGCATATCGATGCTAGTCTGTGGAGAAAAATTCCCCTTCAGTCGCCTCTCTGCTGCGTGGCTTCCTCTGTCTTCACGCTGTTCCAACCCTCGGGCCTCACTGGCAGGCCTCATCTTTCTCCGCTGGTCGTTCAAAGGCTACTGGTAGCCTCTCGGTGCTCTCTGTTCACTCTCCAACGCGCTCTTAACGCTCTGTCCACCAGCTTTGCCTCTCTTTCCTAGTCAGTCCTTTCACCGATGTTCTTTGGAGAACTCGCCACCGCCTCTGCAGTGGCAAGCCATGGTCCCATCGTCGACGACAGCTCCCTCGTGTATAATGTAGACATCTTCATCTTGGTCGTGATCGTCATCTTCGCCTTATTCAGCGCCCCAAGAGCAGTCGCGCGCTTTGCTCGCCCCTCCGAATGGCTACAAGGACACCTTCTCCGGTCTGTCACGCTCTCACGCAAGCCGCGCATCAATCTCAACACCAATTCCGTTTATCTGCACTCAGACCCTCAGAAGTCTGCCGTGAATATTGACGGAGGAAGCACCGAGTCTTTCTCCCATTACCAAGGGCTCTCATACCTTCCGTCTCGGTCGGCCCCTATGTTCACCGAGAAACCACTTCCTCCTCGCCCTCTGACTGTTGTTGTACCAATTTCGGCGAAACAGGCTTGGCACGTTCCGATGCTGTCCTCGTTTATGCACCCTCTTGCGAATTTCCTCCATTTGCGCGTGAACGAGAATTATTCTGTTGGCCAGGTGCTTCTGATGACAGGTTATACCGTTGTCATCTTGTATGCCGGGCTTTACATGTCCAGTCCATTTGTCGATTTCAATCGTACCGGCTGGGTCAGCACTGCTCAGCTACCTTTCGTCTATATTCTCGCCACGAAGAACAATGTCATCGGGATGCTTGTGGGGATGGGGTACGAGAAGGTTTGTGTTGACTGTATTCAGGGAGCACCTTCTGACAGATTAGTTCAGCTCAATTACCTTCACCGCGTCGCTGGCGTCCTGGCGGTTATCGCTGCCAATGTTCATGCAATTGGTTACAGTATGTTCAGATACCTTTGATTTTTGCCCTGGCTGTTGATATTGACGATGACAATTTCTATAGTCTATCAATGGAGCATTGCGGGCGAACTCTCAATGAACCTCTCTCAGCCGTTTATCGTCTGGGGTCTGGTTGCCCTTGTATGCTTTGACATGCTTGGTTTCTTCTCCATTCAATTCGTGCGCGCGAAATCCTACAACCTTTTCTTTGCAACACACGTCATTGGGTTGTTCGTCATATTGTTCTCCGTGAGTGCCACGTTGCGGCGGGCGGCGGTCACGGTTCTGATGTCATTACTGTTGTAGATTTGTTATCATCGCACTGACTGTGTTCCCTACGTGATCGTCACTTGCGTTTTCTATGGGCTTGACCATCTAGTCCGTATGATCAAAACACGTATCACTACCGCCACTTTGAGACCCATTCCCGAGCTAGGGCTCACAAGGGTCGAGTTGCCGTCTATTAATGCTGGTTGGCGGGCTGGCCAGCACGTACGTCTTCGCGTCCTCTCGACCACTATGGGCGTCTGGGGCATGACCGAGGTACACCCGTTCACGATTGCCAACGTCAGCAAGACGGACGAAGGTCTCGTTTTAATGTGTAAGAAAGCCGGCAGGTGGTCATGCAAGATGTACGACATCGCCAATACCCCAACATACGGAGAACAAGGTCGGCAGGTCGGCAAGGATGTCACGGTGATGGTAGAAGGACCATACGGTACGTCTCCACATGCTGAAGAGACCCAATACTCGGTTCTAAGCTAGACTTTATAGGCGGTGTCGGTAACACTGTTGTATCAAGCTATTCTGGGGCAATGTTTGTCGTCGGCGGAAGCGGTGTAACGTTTGCACTCTCCGCAGTCCAGGACTTGGTCCAGTTGGGTGACGCAAGCAATGTCACAGACATCGAAATCGTTTGGAGCGTTACAGACCCCGGTGCGTCAATTAACATATGCTTTTGTTTTCGCATTAACACTGATCCACGCCCATAGTCGCCTTGACGCCTATGATCCCGCTCTTCGCATCGCTCATCTCCCAATGCACGGCCGCTCGACTCTGCGTCTCGGTGTTTTACACCCGAGTGCCCATCAAACCGTTTGACGGAATGTACCTCCCGCCTGGGATCACCCTCGCGCCTGGACGGCCCCAGTTCGTCAAGCACCTTGACGTCCTCGTCAGCTCCACTATCTCTGCCGGTGGTGCAAGCGGTGTCTTTGTCGGTGTCTGCGGTCCTGTCATGCTCGCGGGAAGCGTGAGCCAGACCGTACGGTGCTTCGATAAGAACTTGAAGAAGACAGTTGGAGGTGTCGAGTTTCACGAGGAGTAAGTTCTGCTCTTGAAGGCGCTTTGCGAGTGATGCGCTGACGTGCCTCGTTAGGGTGTTTGGGTGGTAGATCAACCATATTGTTCCTCTGATTGCGTGTCGTGGATCGATTCGAGTCACCTATCCCGGACGCTGGCGTTCTGGAAGGATTTTAGTTTTCCCCATCCTTGGTGATGAAAATGGTGCTGAGGTTCGCATCAGTGGCGTCTCTTTAGTGATTCAATGTAGCATAGAGGATATTGTACTGAAAGTAACTTGATGTAAGTATGTAGACTACAGGCTGCAGAATGTATCGCTTCCACATATGGGCTGATTATCTAATGGAAGCGAAGTTGTTGCGCTACTTCAAAGTGCCGACTTGAAGCTGGCAATTACTACGGCTGACCGCGATGGTTGCCCGTGCTGCTCTATTCGTTTTGTTGCCATTCACTGCGGTTTCTGCATTCTCCAATACCGTGCCTTTTGTTGCTTGGTCGTCCCAGAGGTATCTTATTCACTTTGTGTCCTCCTCCAGCATCTGAAACCCTCTAGCTCGGATTCGCTCAGCAGACTCTCTCCCGGCACGCCCCCGAACCACGGTACCTTGCTAGAGGACCTGATCTCGTCCGGAAATGTTTGCTCGTATGATGCTGTAGTTGTCGTTGATCACCCAGGGGTGAGTCTGCGGTAGCCTAAACTTCACGTATCGAAAGTCTAAGTAACTTGATTCTCTAGCTACACAGCTCCGACTTGCGAACTCTTCAACCCTCGTGCCGACTCGCAAGCCTGATCAAAGATGCGCCCAGCTCTCGCCAGCTTCCTCATGTCGAACGGGATTCAGGGTCTTCACCCCAAGTCACCACGCTTCTCACGAGCAAGTGTGATTTCGTCGCCATCGAAGGTAGTTCAGGCTCCGAGGAGTGGACCCTGGAGCCAAACACCAGATATGTCCTCTCCTTGTCAATGCCTCCCATTGAAGGTTCTCCAAAGTACAGGAAAACTGTGATGGCCGAGCATGGTACGTTGGTGGTCGTTTCAGCAGTGCCTAGACTCTTCTGATCTCTGGTGTGTCCAGAGCAACTGCTTGCTGGCCAGCTTGATAAACTTGGGGCTATGTACTCCAACTACCTTGTCATCTACTCCGGCTCGCATATACCTTTGGGACGCCGTCAGCTTCCTCCTCTTTCAGAGTTTGACTCTCCGCCGGAAGCACTGGGTGCTCGCTATAATACATCCTCCGTGGTGTCGCCGAGACGGGGGATCCTGCACAACTACCAACTCCTCACACCAGCGCTCATCACATCACTCCTCATCGCCTGCTTCCTCCTTGTCCCGGTCATTATGCTAGGTATCAATGCGGTCGCCAGTATACAATCTACCTTGCGCTCTGAGGCACCGAAGGATTATAGTGCGCAGGAGAAGAAGATGCAGTAACATCCCGTCATCCCTTATTTTTCCCTCGGAGTGGCTAGTGTAATAGCTTCAATTAGCAACTACATCAACGGCTGGTGACACATAAAGGAAAGATAAAAGATGCAAGGATCGACAGGTAGGGATACAACAGTAAATGCAAGAATGCGACCAACATGCAAATTGGGGAGTACGAATCAAGGTATTAATGGAGTGTCTATGAAGCAAGGGAAGATAAAACCAAAGGGGAGCCTGAAATTATTCGGTCTCTTCTTGCCGAAGAGCATCATGCATCGTTTCGAGCCAAGATAGATGCATTGGGAGGACAGAGTATACAGAGGATCCCTGTAAGCTTCCAAGAACGGCAAGCTCGTGGTAATTCCGCGTGATTTCCTGTTCTGTAACCTCATCTGGGATAAGATGCGAAGATCCTGGAAATTTACAACTGTGGAGGAAGTGGAGATGGAGGGCCGAACATGTAGAACTCGTACGCTTGAGAGGATTGTGAAGCAGGATGGAGGAACGGGCAGGAAGCATTGAGATAGCTTCGGAAATCACAATGCCTTCGTTATCCGGAATGAAGGAACAATCAGACCATGGGTAAACAGGCGGCGAGAACAAAGGAATGCGAACGGTGGGGTAGATGGCATAAGTCGAGGCTGAAGTCGCATCCACATAGAATGGCTTGGTGATGTCTTTTCCCGCGACACGCCGTGGAGGAGTCTGCTGTTCCGTACCAGGTAGGCAGGGCTGCATCAATGACCAAGAGATACTCTGATCGACGGATAAAATAGTGACGTGGAAAGGAGCGATATCACGACACAAAGGGGACACAGCAGATAAGTGATGTATCCAGGCTAGCAACTTGTCAGAAATTGATTTGAAAAACATACAGTGGAGAACAAACCGTCAAGTTCACTAGAAGATACGAGACCCAGCTTGGAAACTACCAAGTGCCATTCAACATTAGCTCTTTGAGCAGCTTGCACTGCGAAATTCCAAACTTGCAGGATGGCTGACGACTCGACCTCATCCTGCGTCAGCCAGGTCCCCACGTCGTACGACTCGCCGCGCTGGTCGACGCAAGATGCCAAGAGCCATTTTCCACAAGCGGAAAATCTATAGCCAACATGGAGCAACATGTGCCGGTCCAACACGTCTAACGTGCGAGCCGGACCCAAGCTAAAATGTACCGTAGCATTGGGCGGTCGAGCAAGAGTGAAAGGCAAATCCCGGAAGAACGCGCGGTCTTCCTTGCCAGAATTGAGAATTTTGCGGGACATGGTGCGATTAACGGGATGGGGGGTACGACGATATATGGAGAAGCAGAGCTTCTCGAAGTCGGTGGGCACGAAATCATGGGAGGTAATGTGATGCTCGGGTATGAGTTGAAGGGTAATAGGATGTCCAGTACGGGATTTCTGGAGTCTTTTCATTGTCGAGGAAATTTGTCGGAGTAGAGGAGATGCAAGCATCAATGCTGAGTCTGGTATTGCAATGTAAAAGACAAGCCCGGCTAGTTCAAGCGGCAACTCCGCTGCGAAAGATACTAGTGTGGGCCAGTCAGTTGTAGAATCGAGACCTAACAAATAACAAACTTAGGGATTTACGAAGCGTGTCTAAGCGCAGCCCAAGGATACCATCCACAGTGCAAAGTGAGTGGCTTCCAGGTGCGTGCCTACCCAGTTGATGTGCCTGGCATCCGGTTCAGTGGTTTCCAAATACAATAGGGGACGAAACGTACACCATACGCTGTGGACAGCTTCCTCATCCAGCCTTCCGCCAACAGTTGCTTGTCTATGCCATTATCCTCAAAGAAGAGGAAGACAGTAAGATCTCTCTTGCCAGCGCGGGGTGACAATCCAAGCTTCTCCCAGAAGCGAAGAGATGAAGGCAGTACCTGTACAATGGAGTCGCCTTTGCCAGCGGAGAGCATTGGTGTATCCACCCGCCGAAGGAGCGCTCCGTCAGGAGTCCCTTTGGCTTCTTGAACGATACTAAGATCGGTGAACCATTTCCGAGAGTGAAGGACGCGCTTACCGTCGGGTAGGAGCCACTGTAGCTCGACTGGACCTTCGAGGGCAGGATGACTGCGGATGAGTTGGGCCAGCGTTGAAACGTCAGCCGGCCAGACACCTGGTTGCCCAGGTGGTAAATAATGGAAGTTGCTGGCCCGCCACGCGTCAGCAAATAGGCTGTTCTCCACTATCTCCCTGGCAATCATGCATCCGGCAGCCTCGAGTGACTTCGACTTCTCTGATGAGGCGCCTAGGGCTGCCGCCGGTGATACAGGTGTTAAGACTGATGTAGGGACAAGTGAGGGAATTGTCATCGGCTCAACCGCTGCACCTGGCGGTCGCAGGGGTTTACTCAGCGGGAGTAGATACGCATGATAAAATTGCATGTGTAGCAAGGTCGGTCCGAGGGGCAGATATGCGGGAGGCGGCGTTGTGGCTCGGGACGAGATGGTAGGATCAACCCCATCCATATCCTCATCATCTGATGCTACATCAGAGGCATCTTCATTGCCTTCCATATTCGATTCCTCGTCATCTTGATTGTCATGTAGCCAGCTGGAATGCCATCCGGATCTGCGCGGACCTTGATCGAAGCACTTTCGCTTCACGCCGATAAGCTTTCGTACAAGACCAATGCGGGGGTCAGTTGCGGCGTTGTATTGAGACTTCCAGTGGTTGAGTCGACTAGGGGAGGAGAGGCGAGGTATTGGCTCTGTTCGATCTTCTTCGTCCGGCGGGCTCGGTAATGCAAATTTACCCATGTGATACTTGGAGTCAGACAATCTATGGTTGTGAGCGAACGGTATGGGATCGAAGAAGTTTGATTGTATGGAAGGCCCCCTGTTGCGCTCCGGGGTGAATTTTACTTGCGGTGTCGCCGGCGCAGAACTTGGAGAAGTTCCAGGAGACGGAAGGGCAATATCCTGACCAGCGGAGACTAGGTCCTGCACATGATGCAGATCAGAGAGTCGAGGCATGAAGGGATCAATACGTCCGATAGTGAAGGAGGGTGGCAACTGTTGATCTGCCGTAGCCACAGAAAAACCTCCTTCTCCCAAAATCGATGGCGAAAACCCCACCGGCGCTGGACCCCCAGTGAGTGAAAAACCTGGCTCATCGAGCGAAGATCCGATGGGACGAACGGTTCGAGCAGCTGCGGACGGCCGATCAAAGAAATCGAAATCATCTTCAGTGAAAATGAATCCGTCTTCAAAGTCCATATTGGCATGACCCGTGTTCGCATTTCCGCCACTACCACCAGTGCCGATATCCACGCTCATGTCGAATCCCATGTTATATGTCTCACCCATGTCCATAAAGTCATTGGAAGGCTGCGTCCAAGCCTTATCGATAGACTCGAATGGATCAAACGTCGTGGGGGGAGGGCCCGGAGTAGATTCTGCTTGTGAACTTGTGAATGGCGGCCCAGGGGCGGTTGCAAGATCGACGCTAGGTGACGTCGATTGCATAGCTGCCTTGCCGCTGGCAGATGGGGGAGTAGGATAGAAAACAGTGGGGGGTGGAATGTTAATATCCGATGCGACTATCGATGGTGGTTGAGGATGCTCCATTGGAGGGTTACTGGGATCGGCGGGAAAGGTCGTGGGAGGAGAGGTATCACTGATCACAATGGGAGCTGAAGTGGGAACAGTAGACGAAGGTGTCGCCGCAGCCCTGGGGGAAGCAGATGACTGTGCATTGTCACGCTCTTTTCGAATGCGCTCCCGCTCCTTTTCCCTTTCCTTTGCAACGGATTCCACATACAACCCTACCTCAGAGGCCACGCTCTCTACCTTCGATGACTTTGACAGGGTAAGGCAACGGAAAGCACGAACAGACTCTGACGTAGGCGATGTGCAAATGCGACGCAAAATAGCTCGGCCGGGTAGCAGTGATGTTGTAGGGGTAACAAGTATATGGTTCCCCGTGGTAGGTGATGAAGGCAATGTGAGTGTAGGGGGTGGCGGTTGCAGTGGGGAAGATTGTAACTGGGGTGGAAGGTCTGGTAGACAAGGGAGAGCCTTTCGAGCGTGGGTAGATTGAGATGAAGCCGTGAACGCAAGACAAAGCCGAGAGGGCCAAATGATAGTCATTCCTTTGTCCTCACCCTGCTTATTCTGGACAGCTAGCCATGCAATGACATAGGTCGGGGTTGTCCGCCTAGGAGTCCCGAGACGAAATGTGTTCAGTTGCTCAGAGCGTGCTCTGGGAATGCTTGACTTCCATTCCCCAGCACCGAGTCCGGAGAGTGATTGTTCGAATTGAGCTGTAATGCCCGAAGTGGGGCCGTTGTACATCGATAAAAAGTATGCGGGAACGCCGAAAGGGAGGAGTATCATCGGTGGACCAGCAGTCAAAGGAAGCTTGAAATCGAGAGGAGAGTAATTGGTGGACCGAAAGTGAGAGTATATCTCCAGTCTGGAAGCACTGAGATGAACTTCGAGCTGACAGTGGACAAGAGGTCTGCGACTATCGGTGACGGAAACTTTCCAAGGAGGCTAGATCTTACCTGAGCTTTGAAGCGGGTAGCCAATCGGTTGCCCATTCATTTGATGCGCGTAGGGACGCAAGCAAAAAGCCATCCATTAGTCTGTGGGCCGAAGTTCCGTTAACTGGGTCGATCGAAACTTTGGTGATGTCATCGATGAGCCGGGTCCGAACAGCGTGTAAAAAGTGGGAGTAAATTCTGCGGAGTGGCTTGCGTGGCAGCAGATTAGAGGCCGACAAAACTGAGCTAAAGGCCGGGGAGCGATTTGATGAGTGGAGACAGGCATCGCAGGGTGATAGATGGTCGGCGCATTCGATAGAACAAGGGTATAGACCTTTGGGATCGAATGTCGAAGCCTCGGAAACTAAAATAAATGTCAGTCACGGAGCCTACATTGAGCAGACGAATTCCGGAGAAATTCGATAAATCCTCACCGGCTAACCCGTCCAGCGATAGGTCTTTCAGAACGGCAAGAGAAACATCGGCGTGATCCAAGGAGGTAAACATGAATACATCCAGCGTAGAAGACTCCCCACCGATGTGGGCGAGGGGTAACATGGATTCTAAAAGTGAGCGAGATTCATTCCGCGACACTAGATGCCTACGACCGGACTCTAGAAGATCGTATGCGTGTTTATCGGCTGTGGGAACGAAAGTCGCGTAGGCTATTCGAGGATTGACCGGCAACGAGACGACGGAGTAGAGGGGTTTATCTGCGGGAGTGACCGAAGGTGGGACAGGGTTGATTGAAGGGGTTGATTGATGGGTAGCAGCACGGCTTTCGTGGTTCTGAGCCATACAGAGCGAGGTGAGGAAACTTCCCGGGGAGAATGGAGGAGCAACTCCAAGTCCCCGCCGAAGAGATGGGATGGCCCGGACTGCTCGGGGGGAGCCCGACGCGATAAACGGGGACAGTCCTCGTGGGTTTCCTCCAGAGACCAGGCCAGCTGCTGCCACCCTGTGTGTTTTACTACGTTCCGACGACCACCAGAAAAGGAGATAGCTAATTACATAATATTACATAATATGGATATCGGCGAGGAGGGGTAATTGTCCCGCCACACCATTTGGGACACTGTTCACTGTAGCCCGCGTTTGCGAATCCTCGTAAAAAATGCAGCCCACTTCTCGCCCCGCTTCGACCTCGACCCGTCCTGCAGCATCCCCTCATCCAAAGCCCCATATAAATCAGGTCAATACCCAGACAAAAGTTCTCGACACCGTTCACGGTCGCCTCCTCTGCATTGCTGACATCCGTGGCCGTCTTTCCGCACTCAATGATCTCGCGCGCGAAGCGAACGCAAAAGCGGTCATCCACACTGGCGATTTCGGTTTTTTCGGTTAGTGATTCAGATCCACATCATCTCTCTTAAAATGCGTCTGCTCTGACGCGTCTCACTTTAGAGAGCAACAGTCTAGAGAGAATCAATGACCGCACTCTTCGTCACCTCACAATGTATTCTCCCCTCATTGCTACAGCCCAGCGCAATCATCTCCTAGCCCCAGAAAATACCCCTGCAACTATTCGTTCCACTGTAGACATCTCCCTCGTATCAGAATTCCCCCTCCTTCTCTCAGGTCAAATCAAGCTTCAAATCCCCGTATTTACTGTCTGGGGTGCTTGCGAGGATGTAGTCATCCTGGAAAAAATCCGCACGGGCACCTATGCCATCGATAATTTACACGTGTTGGATGAAGCTACGACGCGTTGCCTCGATGTGGGTGGTGTCAAATTACGGCTTCTCGGTTTGGGAGGTGCCCTCGTGCCACACAAAATGTTCGATAACGGAGACGGAAATGCTACCATCGCAGGTGGTCAGGGCACCATGTGGACAACCGCTCTCCAAATTGGCGAGCTTGTCGATACGGCACAGAGGGTATTCGATCCTACCGAGACGCGTCTGCTCGTCACACACGCAAGCCCGGGCCGAGAGGGTATTATCGCTCAACTCGGTCTCGTCCTCAAGGCCGATCTCACGATATCTGCCGGACTTCACTTCCGATACGCCAGCTCATACAACGAGTTCAGTGTACAAGGTGATCTCGAAGGCTTCCGCCACAAACTTCTTGTGGGCAAGGAGGGCTTCGATAAGGTATGGGATAGCGTGAAGACGCAAGTTGATGCTGTCATCGATGAGCACCAGCGAATCCTCCTCGACAAGGCACTATCTGTCATCGAGCGCATTCCCCAACCACAGGGGCAGCCAGGCGCACCACCTACAGCTACCGGAGAAGAACCTGCCTGGAAAAACTGTTGGAACTGGAATTTGTGTGATGCTGCTTTCGGCTTGCTTGTCTTGGACGTTAAAGAGGGCAGGATCAGCGCCGAGCTGAAGAGTCAAGGTAAGCCACTCGGAACAGATAATGATTTACACTGACATGGTTCAGGATTCAACTACGCGTATCGTCGCACTGCTACTCCCAGCAACTTCGCGCAGACCCCTAACTCCACGACTTCTTCGTTGCCCAACGCCTCAGCTAACCCACCCACCAAGGGCTCGACACCCGCATCTGCGGAGAAGCCCGTTTCGCCCATGTCCAAGGAGCTCAAGTCACCACTAGCTGTGACATCCCCAATAGTATCAGCCACGCCAAAGGAGGGTACTTCGAGTCTCCCTCAATTGAAGACGAATGGAACACCAACCGGCCCTCCTTCCGACAAGGCTGAGAGAGAGAAGCAGAAGAAGAGGGAGAAGAAGGACAGGAAAGACCGCTCTGATCGGGAGGCAAGGGACAAGGATTCTGCAGAGGAGCGGGCCGACGCCAGTGCATCCCCAGTCGACCCACCTCCCTCCCAACCAAAGTCAGGCAAAGAAACCCCAATGCCTGATGAAGTTGCCAAGGCTCCTACCCCTGATGTTCTGGAGGCTGGTCTCAAGTCACCAACAACAGACAGCGCGGGTACGCGCACACCAACATCGAGGAGAGCGTACAAGCAATCCTGGACTCTGTTTGTTCGCCTTCAAGTGCCCGCCAACGAGGCTGAGCTACGCGACTTCTTCGGTGGAGAACAATCAGGTGTAAGTGATGAATTCAGATGATAAAAGTCACTTTAATGAACACAAATTGTAGATCATCCGTGTGTCGTACCCTCACACGCTACCTGGTCGGGGTCAGAAAATCGCCTATGTTGAGTTCGGAGATGAGGAGACTATGAAGGCGGGGCTCGAGAAAAACAATGAGGTACTGTGTTCATCCTTTGCCACTTCCTTTCGAGGTTTGACATTTGCGCGGTAGAAAATCAACGAATCGCTAGTCGAAGTGAAGATTGCAACTGACAAGGAGGACCGAGGTGGTTCACGTGGTGGGTCACGGGGACGAGGTGGCCGCGGAGGAGGTTTCGCTGCACGAGGGTTTGCGGCTGCCGGTCTTACCGCTAAGGGTCGAGGAGCCAACGGGGAAGCTCGTGGATCCGGGGAGAATGGTAAAACTGGGGATGCACCTGCATGAGATGGATCTCTCGTCGAAGCGGGGAATCATGGGCGCGACTTTAGTTGATACTTGACGGCTTTTCATGACCTTTGCTATCGCCATTTGTCTAACTTCACATCCTCATCTCTTTATGCTTCTGATTTTATAATTCGCGGAGTCATGTTATTTGCTTTCGGTTTAGTATGTTCGTTCTGCCGTGATCTGCCTGTCAGGTGCGACAAGCAAGTGTTCCGTGCAAAAGAACAAGTTGAAGCTTGAGCGTACTCTTGAGCTTGAATCCACCGCCTAGATTCGGAAGTCGGACAAGATCCGGTTCAAGTCATGTGATTGCTGTCCCCTGTGTACTAAAGAGTCTGTTAAAAGAGTCCGCACCGAGTAACTTGAATTTGATTCCTCTCCACTCTCACTTCCCACCCAATCTCTCCACATGTTACGTGTCTCTGCTCGATTTACAAGGGCTTTAAAAGCTCGGCCAATGTCCCTGCGTCACGCAAGGTATGCCAGACACCATCGAATGTGCCTTGACCATGTCCAAACCACCGTGGCCTCCCAGGAGCTTCTCCGTTTCCGGTCCACGCTTCACAGAGGGTTTCATTCTCAACTCGTTGGATACCTTCACCGAAGAAGAACAAATGTTGAGGGAGTCTGGTATGTCGCAGTATCTTCTACGTCATCAAGTCCTCATCGTAAACTCTCTAGTGAAGCGCTTCGCGAATGAGGTCGTTGGGCCCAAGGTCCGTGAGATGGATGAAAAAGAGAGTATGGACCCGGGTATCATTAATGGACTCTTCGAACAAGGAGTATGTGGCTAGGTTTCTCTGATTAACGAGACAACGATATGCTGACGCGACCAAACAGTTGATGGGAATTGAAACGAGTGCAGAGTATGGTGGTGCCGAGTCGTCGTTCACCTCAGCTATAATCGCAATCGAGGAACTCGCAAGGGTTGACCCATCGGTGTCCGTCATGTGTGATGTCCACAATACTCTCGTGAATACCATCCTGCGGCAATACGGGACAAAGGAACAACAGGAGAAATGGCTTCCGCAACTCTCTCAGTCAAAGGTAGATGGGCGTGAGGCTCACTCATGACATTTTTTGATATCGTTGATTGTTCTTTCTAGCTCGGTTCATTCTGCCTGTCTGAGCCAGTCTCTGGTTCAGACGCCTTCGCACTCCAGACCCGTGCCAAGAAGGACGGCGACCATTGGATCATCAACGGCACGAAAATGTGGATCACGAACTCGTATGAAGCCGACATCTTCCTCATCTTCGCCAACGTGAGGTCGTCTTCAGGTCAATGTATCCTTCGTTCAGTACCTCTTCTCTAGGTTGATCCGAGTAAGGGTTACAAGGGAATCACTTGTTTCATTGCAACCAAGGACATGGGAATCAAAATAGCGAAGAAGGAGGAGAAATTAGGAATCCGCGCTTCTTCTACATGTTCATTGCACTTCGATGACCTGCGCATCCCAGCGGAGAACATTATAGGTGGAGAAGGCAAAGGTTACAAACTTGCGATTGAGATTTTGAACGAAGGTGCGATGGCTTCTTAATCGTCCACGAAGGCATTGATCATCAGCTTTCTAGGTCGGATCGGTATCGCCGCGCAAATGCTTGGTCTTTCGCAAGGCGCATTTGACAAAGCTGTCCCCTATACATACCAGCGGACTCAATTTGGCCAGCCAGTGGGTACTTTCCAAGGGATGGCATTTCAGATCGCGCAAGCCGCGGTAGAAATAGAGTCAGCGCGCCTCCTAACTTACAATGCGGCTCGGCGGAAAGAAGAAGGCAAGAGCTTCACCAAGGAAGCCGCGATGGCAAAATACTGGGCCAGTGTGATCGCACAGCGTGTTTCTGGACAAGCCATCGAGTGGGCAGGGGGGGTCGGATTCACCCGGGAAACTGGGATTGAGAAGTTCTGGCGGGATTCTAAGATCGTGAGTAACACCCTTGGCCCTCGCGCTGCTGTTTTCACTAAAGAACCGCGATTCAAAACGTAGGGTGCTATATACGAAGGGACATCCAATATCCAACTGCAGACAATTGCCAAGTTCATCCAAAGGCAATACTCATAGTGACAATTCCGATCGCACGTACCTCTGTAATATCACTGTTTTTGTAAAAAGAGAAGCATGCCCTCAAACACTGCCCACCCGATGGCAGAACTCAGAATCTTGCGTGACAGACGGAGGGATGCACCATCAAAAAACCCTGCGAAACCTTGTTGCTATTCAAGCATAATTTAAAATTTTGGCACTTGGATGATGTTGCTGACATACCTGCCACACCATGCGGGAAGTAGACAGAAGGCCGCGATATTGGTCCTCACAACGGACCTGCATCTTGGTCTGCAAACTATCAGTGCCGTGTGCGTGCAAGCCAGCACCTGAGTACCTTGATTACATCAAACGGATGAGTGGCCATCGTTGCAATGGCACCCGCTGCGACAGCAGAAAGGCTATGTATGGTTGCGGCAGGCGCTGTGGGTAGAAAGAAACCTGCGAGTGATGCTTTAGACATTGATTCTCAACAGGCGACAGAAACAGCTTGCACGACTCGCGCTTGAGAGCTTCGTATACCGAGACAAAGAGTCCTGCGTACGGAGCATCGCGTAGGGACGATGCCATAAAGCCACGCAAAACCTCTGAGGGTCCCATACGAGCAATGGAAACGAAGGACCGAGTTAAGCTCTTGTAAGCAAAATGTTCACTCTATGATGTCCGTTATTCACTCGCAATTGCGGTGAGTAGGATGCGACATGCCTCAAAGCGCGCTTTGAGAACGGAGAATGGGTTCAACAGGAAGCCCACCCCAATCCTTGCAGTGGCGCCAGCGAGAAGGTTGCCTTGGTGCGTGAGCTTTGGTAAGACAGTCTTAATACCATCGTTATTGACGATTGTTTCTTGGGTGGAAAAGTATTGAGATCTTGCCATGACCGTGCGCAGATGGGTCAAGCTAGTGAAGTAGAGCGCTACTCCCGGGACATTTCTTCCAAAGCATGCGATGAGTGATGGAAACCCCAAAGGAAGCCATGGCTTACCGAACAAGCGTAGCGCCTGTTCCTCTCCATAATCCTAGCATCCCGTTGTGCTTGACAATGGCACGTGCGTTGTGCCAGACATGTGGATTATTCCTTTATGCCCGTCAGCGCATGAGGGTGGACATAAGCGTCCTGTTCTCACCGAGAGCCAGATGCGGAATCACCTTGTTGGGCCCGAGTTTTTAACAGGTCAACTAATGCAGGCTCGCTGAGTCGTCTCGGAAGTGTGGTCGGAGGAGGTTTGCTTACGAGGCTGCAGGATTGCTGCAGAGGCAAATCCTGACAATGCACCTAGGGAGTCAGAGTTAAGCAGCTGATCAAGTAAGCACAAGCTCAGATATTACCGGAGAACAGTTGCTGCGAGACAACAGCATTGTTCATTAAGGGCCAAGGAGTCAGTACTCAGTCACCAGTGTCAACAAGACTGTCGTCGCACTGCCGGTGACCGGATAGCAACTGTTTCGGAAATTCTTGTCCGGGTGGCGCAAACACGCGTTCGAAATTCAGAAAATCAAACAAATCAGAAAATTCAGAAAATCCGGAGCAGCCTCACAACCAGGCTCCTTCCCACCCACTGCTGGAGAGGTGCGAGGCGGTCTACTAGGGCATAGTGGACTTAGCGAAATCCAGGTAATGGAACGTTCCGAGTGGCTGTGAAGAAATTGAAACCCAGAACAACCTTAATCCTCGACCTCTCCAGCAGAGGCTGGAAGATAACATTGGTAAACATTCACAGCCACGGTGGCGGGGTTTGCGGAATGTGAAAGAAAATGATGTTACACCTACCGTAGGGTTATAATAAACTGCAATTATTGATCACCTAAACCTGAGAGCCCATTCAGCTCATTCGGCCGTAGGGTACGACCAGCCGACGACCAATTAGGCCGTGCTCCACAGGCCGGCTAATGGTTGGCCGGTGATGGGTGGTCACAAAGGGTAGGGGCTGGCCAGTAATAGAATATACTCGTAGGGTAGGGGTCAGCCAATGTAT